>VWYI01041583.1:102293-125353 GCA_013399455.1 Anthoscopus minutus
CAAACTCCAGAGAAGGAGAAAAAAAAAAAAAAAAAAAAAAAAAAAAAAAAAAAAAAGAAAAAAAAAAGTAGAAGGAAAAAAAAATCCCCCTCTTCGCTCGCCCTCCCTGACGCCTGCCGGGCAGCTAAGTGGAGGTCTGCCGGCCGGGCTGGCTCACCGGCGCGGTGCTGCTGGCCCCCGGCCGCCGCTGCATGTTAGGGAGGCGCAGGCGGGAGCGCGGCGCNCCCTCCTAGCTCGCTCGCTCGCTCGTTCTTCTTTCCTTTTTCTTCCGCTGCTGCCGAGCCGCACGCTCGCACACACTCACATGCACGCAGAGGGAGAGTTGCTAAGAGGCTCTGCTCGTTTCAACCTGGTGCACACTGAAAGATCTGACACCCTCTGCTGAGCTGCAGTGGCAAAAATCCATCTGCTGAGGGAATGCTGGAGAAGAAAAAAAAAATCAATCCACGTACAGGGCAAGCGTTAAAACACTGGTATTAAAAGGTGTCGATCTATTTAGATGCGTTCTCCTAAATACATTATTTCTTTTATTTCTTTTATTTCTTTTATTTTAAAATGGAAAGTTTAGCATTACCCTCCTCCCGACCGGTCTTATTGCCCCTATTCACACACGCTCACACCTGCACAAGAAGGAGAGGAAGACTCGTTTGCCTTTTTGCATTTCCCAATGACTTGAGCAGAATTAGTGTCAGGGTGTCAAGCGAATAGCAATTTGAGGTAATTATTCTGCACGCCATTTTTATCGTTGCTTTAAATGCGTTTCTTCCTCCCCTGCAGTCTAGGGTGTTTTATGCTGGATTTTGTCTCTTGCTGGTGTTCGCTATGCAATGTCGAACCGTGGATTAATGCACTCTCTATTTTTCATAATTTAGATGATCACAGAGAAGAGGGTAGGTAGGGGGGAGGGGATTGCTGCACTGTTAGCAGTTCACGCTACCTGTTCCGAGGGAGTGTAATGTCTCCCTTAAGGAGGGCAGAGGAGGGTAGAAACTGAGGGTTATTCTTATCTCTGTATAAAAATCTAGAGATGAGTGTATGCCCCCGTATATATATTTCTCTAGAGATGCCCCTTATATCCTCTCTGTGGAAATAAAACGCCTGCTTCCCTCGATACCCTCCTTCTCACCCCTTCCCCCCTTCCACCCCCCACCTCCCCGCTCGCTGCCCTTTTCCAGCCCCCATCCCTCTGACAAAAGAGATTACACAGCGGAAAAATCGGTGCCTGGCCTTAAAGACAGGAGCCAAGCATACAAAAGTTTCTGCATCATTTGGACGGGTTTCAAATGCCTACGAGCAAAGAACCAGTTGCACCTCTGGTGGTGCAAGTGGAAACCCGCGTTTCCCCTGCCTCGCTCTGAGGAGGAGGAGGAAGAGGAGGAGGAGGAAGAGGAGGAGGAGGAGGAGGGGGAGAGGGAGGAGGACGGGAGAAGGAGGACGGGGAGGAGGCGAGAAGGCTGGAGAGGCAGCCCAGACTCCTTGTGCCTCCTGCAGCCCGGGGCTGTGCCTCTCGAGTCCGGCGCCGCTGGTGAACTTTGCGGCATACTGGTAGGGGGGGATGTAACCGCGGGAGTGGGCTGGAGGGTTATTTATAGGAAAATCCAGAGAGCCATATGGAGCCTGTCCCCCCCTGGTCCCGGCGGCATGTTAATTTGGTCAAAGCTTCTCCCTGGCTACCACTTGCAAATAAATTAGACATCCTGCCGATGATGATCTTATCAAATTAATGTAATTAGACCACAGACAAGTTACAACAGTTACCGTGGCCATTTAAAGTCCCCAGGATGAATAAATGGTCTTTTGGTTTGTCCTGGTGGGCAGGGACTAGGGAGAGAGGGAGGGGGAAATGGGGCAGGAAATGGGACAGGAGTAGGAAATAAAACAGACAGAAAGAGAAATCCTGATCATGGAAAAGCTTATCCAATAAATTATAAATGGGTTAGAAGAGATAAAATGCTACTGAGACAGAAAGCACCAAAAGAAATATATCAGTGGTTTCACTAGGGAAAGAAAAAGAGGAAAGGATACTTGGTGCCACATTGGGGCCCATGAATTCATTTCTCCTGGTGGTTTCTTTGACTTTGTCTCTCAGTTATGTCAGGGTGGAAGGGTGGAGGTGCAAAGCTGTCTGGAAACCTTCTATTGTTCAAAAATTTCAGCTTCAGAGTGCAAGGGCACTTAGAGGTAAGGAAGGACAATCCACAAAGAGGAGCAGGACAGTCAGACAAAGGGGAAAAAGTGTCAGGGTGGGGGTCAAGGACATTACTTGGTGTCAACAGCAATGACAAGATCTCTGTGAACAAAGCCTTTGCAGAGGAAAGACTGAAAATCTGGAGCCTGGTGGAGACTCCTGGGATGTGGAGCAGGAGGTCTTATTCTCCTTCTGCCTTAGAATAAAACTTCCAAGCATCTTTACCTTCATGTTATTAAAATTGTTCAGGCACCGTAAAAACAATCAAAATGCAACCAGAGGACCTGAACATTAACAAGATATTAAATAAATAAGTATGAATTGAATAAGTGGAAGGAGACAATGACCTGTTGCCAAGGCATGAAGGACATAATGCCTGCTTCTTAACAAGGATCTGCTGAGACCTGGGAACTGGAACTAGTGGAAACCATCTGGGGACCTCGAATTTCAAAGTGGTTAAGTCCAAAAAGTAAAACATATGCCTGAAGAAATAAGAGTATGTATGGATGCCATGTAACTCCCAAATGAATATTTATCTAAGGAAGCCATTGTGTTTTCAGCTGTATACTTCGGAGACTAATGTCTTATATTTAAAATATATGTATTGAGAGAGCATCTGCTATGCTGTGAACATCTAGATGATAATTCAGAGAGAAAGAAAAAAAGCACCATCCATTTTAGATTTGATATCTGAAGATTTTTATCCTATGAGTCAATCTATACAGAAAGATCCAGAAAATTAATCTATCATTAGTGCCATAATCTTAATTTTCTAAGTTTTTTCATATTATTGAATTAAATTTGGAAACATGTATCTTAGGATAAGATACCTGCCTTTAAGAGATTAAGGAAATGCTTATTCCTGGGCCAGGAACTAAAATGTTTTACTCTGTTACTTAGAGTGTGGCAAAGTGAGAGACCATACAATTGAAGCGACAATTAATCTGAGTCTTTAAAATTCAGTATATGCATCCCAGTTTACAATCCACACACAGGTTGTATAAACAGAACTCACATAATTCCCTCTAAATTATCCAGAAGATCAGATAAGGGAAAGAACATACAAGTATATTGTCCTTGACTGTTATCTTTTGCTTCATGTTTTGGTCTGCAAATTCTAGAAGCCTAAAACAATGAGCTGCCTTCTTATACCTTTCCTCTGGGTGTAAAGTCCATATTTAACCACATACTAGCCAAATGAAGCCATTTTGAAGAGAAATGTGTTTACTCATAACATGGAAAATTACTTGAAACAGGAAAAGGTAGTGGGATACTTCTTCATTTTCCCAATTAGTAATCTCCTATCTCCCTGTTGCTATGGCTATGTAACACTGGGTAAGGGTATATTTGTGCTACTTTAAAACATGTTAAAAAGCTAGTTACTTCATCTAACACTGTAGAACTTGCAGAGCAGAACTCAGACCATCTGCAAGGATTCTAGAGAAGAAAGCAATTATTATGGCAGATATCCTGACTTCAGTGTTTGTGCTATGAACTGAAAAATTGGCTTCATTATTTCTATGGAGGTATAAAGACATCCTACACTGTATACATGATGTTGCGTGTGGATTTACACTCACACATACATATATAAATATGCATATAAACATCTGTGTGTATGCGCTAGAAATCATGATAGTCCAGCAAATAAAAGAGTTATAAGATCATTATTTAATTTGAAATTATATCTTTGTTCAAGCTTTGACTACGGAATTTAACACAGGCTGGTAGCTAACATAGATGTCTCCGTATTTTGCAACTCCTGCAGAAACTATGCTTCTTAGCATATACATTGACTTTAAACCAGCTCAGATAAACAAGTTCTAACTAAGGGTAGAAGAGTTTAAGCTAATATCAGGATCTCCCCACAGAATTTTCTATCTCAGTGTATTTCACAGCCCAGTCTTCAAACATAGCTACTGGATTTCTATGTAAACTGCAGTTAGACCAAACAAGGTTTCCAAAACTAAATCATTTTCTCCTTCATTTTTCATTTTTCTAAAGGTAATGGCATGTGAGCATGTTCCAAGTCTCCCTGTGATATGTTCACCAGACTGGGCTTTGCAAAATGATGCAGTGGCGGATGATGATGATGACTAAAAAAACAAGAAAGAAAAGAAAGTTAGAGAAGTGAGTGGTTTGCCTACTTCTATCTAGTGAGTAGGAGACTGGCTCATGATGAGAAAATAAAAAATTCTCTATCTTTTGCAGTGTAAGAGACAGCCCACATGTTTTTCTTTCTTGGCTCATACCCTCAACCACCGGGCTACCAACCCTCTTGCTGCAGCTGTTCGACTTTACAAAAAAATAATTTTGAGATCCCTTGAACCATGGAAAGGCAGTAGGGAAGCATGAGTTACAGCATTTGCCAGGGTGTGCACAGCCCTGGGAGGACCTGCTTGCTTTGTGCTTTCATGTGAGACTGAGCTTGACCTGATGAACTTCACATATCAGATGTTTAGATTATGGAGCTGGTGTCAAAAACCATTGACACTCTTCTCCAGTATACATTGTCATCAGACCTTGAGGTAATTTTGTGTCAGAAACAGTGGCTGAACAGGTCACAGGACTAATCTTAAAAGGTTAAAATCTTAGGTGTCAGAAAATGAAATAGGAGTGAGAAAGATGGACAGATTTTGCATCCATCTTGTGTATAGTCTGCCATAAAACCCGTGTAGTCATTTCACTTTGAAATCCTGATGATGCAGAAGAAAGAGGTGTATTTAGTGAGTAGGCCAGGCCAAGGTCCTGACCAGAATTTCTTATTTAAACTATATATATATTGATCTGAGTTTCTGACCCAGTCCCTACTATGATTGCTTGCATTAAAGTCACTAAAACACCTGAGCGGTTCTTAAGGCAGGACCAAGCCTGACAGCTACTGTACTTATTGGTGAGTGAATCCAGAATAGATGCTTGGTAAAGGACTCAATTCAGACATACATTTATGTTTTATCTCTCTTTCTCTGTTTCTTTAATTTTTATTTTTATTTTTTTCTTTATTTTTCTGCAGTCTAAAGTCCTCTGGAGTGGTCTTTTGTTCAAATGTAGGAGTTACTGTAGGGTCAGAATTAATTCCCTTCCAATTTAGTAGTGATTTGACCCTGTGTCTTCTCTGGGAAAGTATTTTCTGCCCACTGTGCTGTCGGTTAGAATGAGATACGGAGCTGAGCTGAGTCACCCACCTCCTTTTATTCCTCTCATCTTAAAACTCACTCTCACACATACATACACACAGACTCACATAGACACTTTAAAACCTTGACACAACAGAAGTGGGTTGCCTGTTTTCAGCGGAGAATTTCAAGTTGAGGAGCCCAGATGGAGAGAGATGGTTTTGCTGCAGCCCTGACCCCAGAACCTGAACTGAGATTCCACTGCAGCATTTCTCTTGAAAAGTCCTCCCAGCTGCATCTTCCATGCTCTCAGTCCTGACATGAAGGCCTAGTTTCTGCCTTTCCCAGAGCAATATGCAAGATGGTTGGTTGCCTGACTTGGGGACTGGGATTTGGCTTCCTAAGTTTGGCATTGCAGCATTCAGCACTGCAGCACTGAAGTACACAGAATTCTTTTATTTTTTTCTCCTTTGTGATAAAAGACATACATTTAGGCTGGGGAAAAACATTACAATGAAATTAACTGGAGCTGTGAGAAATATTTGTTCTTTTAGGCAGCTATAACAGGAAATGTACTAGTATAACATGGCAGCCTTTAATAAGAAGTGATAATATTTGCACCATAGTCTAATCTCAGCAATTCTTTTTCCTCAAGATTCCGGCATTATCATTTTAAGTACCTTGTTACAACAATTCCCAACATCCTGCAAGACATGATTTCCATGTAGTGTGATCAATACACAATATAGTACTGCACTTTTGCTGTATGACCTTCCTTGTGGATTTGATTGCTCGCTTATTTCATTCTTTCCTTAAGATTGTCCCATGTCTGACTGAACACATTGCAACACATTCAAGTGACTGAGGTAGTTTAGTAACACTCATTCATGCAATTTAAAATTAGTTAAAAATTATTTTCATTATGTTATAAAAACTTTAGTGATGAGACATGAGACAAAAAGTCAGTGTCATTTAGATATATGCAAGGCATTAAAAAGTATCTTTCTCAACCAAAATGAAAAATCCTGCTCAAAAAAAACCTGTCCAGACTTTCAATTTATTGCTTACACAAGTAATCCCACTGAATAACATCAGCTTGAATAATAGATCTATAATGTGTTTTCAATAATTAATTATTTTCCCATGCATTTTCATAGCACAGTCTCAGAGCAATATAAGGATCATATAAATGGCAAAAACGTTGATAAGAGCTTATGTCTCTGCTCTCTCTAACTATAACTTATTTTCATTATTTAATAATGATGAGGAAAATACTTCTCAGAATGCAGAACTGAGGCAAAGACCTGCCTCCACCAACAGTTTGCTGACATGACTCTGTGCAACTCTTTCCCATGCCTCAGTTTCTTACTTTGAGGAAGTGGAAGGCGTTGTAAGTGGTAGCTTTGAAATCTGTGATGAATAAACATGGTGACTGCAGTAATTATCATTACTCAGGGGTACAACTGAAAAAAGTCAAATCTTACGTAAGAGTAATACCCAGTTCTTTCTCTTTTTGTCAACTCATCTCAGAGGCTTTTACAGGGCAATACAATATAATTTTATTTGCTCAACAGATTGGAAAACAGAAGCACTGACCTTGGGAAGGTCACATGTCAAGCCGTTGATAGCACTAGAAATAGACCCAAGTCTCAGAAGGCTCAGCCCTGCCTTCTACCCCAGTATTTCACAGATGCAGAGTTATTGATTTATAGAAAAAACTATTCAAAAAAACCCCAAAACTAAACTAAACAAAAGGCTTCCTGTATCCTTCTCTTTCCCTCTCAGACTTGATTTTATGCATCAAAGGTTTCATATGCCAGTCATTTTTTTTCTGGAAGCCTAATGTAGTTATGCGGTGTGACAGTAATATCAAGCCTTGGTTTTCTTATTATTTTACATCTTAATTCTCTGTAATGCAATTATTTTAACTTGAGAAACAGAATGTTTTCATTCCTCTGACTTTTCCTGACTTAGACTTCAGACTTCAGACTTCAAAAAATAAGGATTTCAGAGCCAAATGCTAAAGAATGTGAAACACAAAGTCCTTCTTATCTAGAAAACATATTGGAAAAAAATTAAAAACACTGTTTAATCATAGAACTCTGAAGAAATGGTTTTATTTTCAGGAAACATTAATTCCTTTATTCTGCTATAAAACAAAATAAAAGTAAAAGCAATCAACCCTGGCAAAAATGCAAACCAAAGTAATACTTTTCAGTGTGGTTCAAAAGAGAAACCTGAAATAAACTATTTTGGTTGATTAAAATACGAGAAGTTTTGTTCTTGTGGGGGTCTTATTTGTTTTTTTATGTGTTGTGTTTTGCCTAAAATTTAAGAAACCCATGTCTATTCAGTCAGAATGGAATATCAGAGATCAGAATTTTATCTTTCATGGTCTTCCATAATCATATTTTGTTTAAATTATTTTCTCTTTCCTGCAATTAATTTAAATAGGAATTTTATGATAGAAAGTTTCTAAAAACATTTCTGAAACTATCTATTAAGTCAGCATGCAGTGGTGTCTGCATATTAAAAGGAGAATTGCTGTGCATCCACAGACGGAAAAAAGATTGAGTGGATGAAACACTATTAACAATAGAATTATACCTATTTCTTATTTATACAATGCCTAGAAACCATACCCTGGGAAAAGTCCCGCATAGCATTTTAGTTTTAATCAAATAATGTTTTACAGACATAAGAGAGAAGATGGTCACCAGATTAATCATTATACTGCTCCATTTTACACCACAGCATCCCAAACGATTTTAAATGTATTACTTTGATATGAAGCTAGAATATTGCAGGAGTGTCTCACAGTGTAGCTGTTTATTTTTTTTCTCCATGGACAAAACTGAACTGAGATATACCCTACTACCTTCACTTGTCTCCAGGCACTAATTTTAACTTCTTGAGTATTTTTATTTAACCACGAGCATTTTTATAGATTCAGTTCATACTGCAGGCCACAAAAAGTTCTGTCCTTCCTGAGCTGATGAGAGGATCAAGTCAGCATTGCTGCTGAGGTGGCCAAGGAATGATCCATATATCTAAAGGGGATAAATACATACTGAGGCCCAGGATTTAGCCCATAGAAAACCAAAGTCAAGAGTCATCTATCTTTCTTTCTTTTTTCATTTGTCCATGGTATTTTTATGCTCCTCACAATCTCCCCAAAAGAGTGAATGTCATCTGTTTCCAATACAGATTTCCTTATTTTCAGGAGCAAAACTTTTTCATTTTGCCAGTCATGTTTCCTGCCTTTTCCATAACTACTCTTCATATTCTTCAGTTTATGCCTTATACATGAATTTTACATTGTACCCTCTTTGCATAGTTACATCACAGAAGTCTCCTTTTATCTCTTGAAGTTACAGATTGCATTTAAATGTGCAGCTTATGTACCTGTGCCCAACTGCTCTGACTTAGTTGCTGGTTATGCCATTAGTGACATCACAAAATTAAGTATTTCACAAATAGTTATGCTTATGTTCAGATTCCAGGCAAACACAAAATATGCTCTCTTCAATATTTTTCAATTTTATGGGTGTAATAGGTCACTGCTTTGTGAGCAAGACTTTTATTTAAGCAACATAAATACTCACTCCATAAGCTAAATAAATACTTAAAATTCTTAAATTTACCAGACTTCTGCAGAAGTTACTTTAAAATAGCTTACTTCATATTTTCTTGAAATATTTGCAGTAAGAATTGGGCCACTGTCTATTAAGCAGGCTTTTACTCTCTCCTTTGAATGGAAGTTCCTTTCTTACTCAGATATACAAGGACTTTTTTAGCATGTTCGCTATTTGAGACGCTGAGGAAAATCAGGATAATTTACCATATGATTGAAATAATGCTTGATTTTACTGTTTTGCTTTCATCCACATGAATATTTATTTACACCCTAGAGTTTCAGAATTTATAACTGAAAAAAAAAATCCTAAGCTGTAGACTAGGTCTGTAGTGTATGGTCCTGTAGGATGCCTGTGACCATGCTTCGTTCCCAAACCAAAAATTTGTTTGGTGCACAGGGTGCAGCATTTGCACTGCAGAACCACACCAGTGAGGCTTGGTCAAGTCAGCAGGCATCATAAACCTGCTCTGCTGCACACATGAGCAGTTCATGCCACCAGACATCTGAGGAACCTTTACAAAGGTATATTAATTCCAAGAGAAATCAAGAGACCTAACCCTTCTGTGAAGGCCGCACAGACGTCCCACAGTCCAAAGATACCCCTCCAGCAAGAGAATCACTGCACTTTTTTATTTTTATAGCACCTGACTGTGAGTAGCATCACTAAAATGTTGTAGTGCTGCCCTTTCTCTGGATGTGGAGCATCGTGCTAAAGGACTCCAGAGTCACAATTAGGAGATTCCTGCAGGAGGTCACACGGGGTTGGTGCTGAAAGACCCATTTTCCTTCTCCCTGACACTCTTCATTTTCCTTCCCCGTGACACTCATCATGAAAGTTCAAGTTATTGAAGATTGACTCAATAACTTGTGTACTTTCATTCTAGCCGTGGAAGGTCAAGTAAAGGTAAAGCAAAACCAAAGCAAAGTGAAAAAGACATGAGAATATAAGGCTTTTTGTCTGAAGGCTCATAGTAACAGCTCCTTCTTTTGGTGGATTTCTGAAAAATCTAAGGGGATTAAAGGGTAGACATACATTTCTTTGAAAAATTAATTAATTTTTTTTTAGCTGATTGCCAGGATATGAAAAAAAATTGAAATTTGGATTAAACGTTTTTTTCTTAATGACTATAGTTTCTATCCCTTTTTTTAGAAGCAAAGTGGAGAAAATTTGCAAAATATTTTTGTAGTAATTACATATTTAAATAACTGCAATAAAATATTTTGCTGTTTTTAAACTTAGTTTTTAAAAGTCAAACTGAAGTAAATTTAAGACAGAACACTTCAACAGTCTGGCCATAACTTTAGCTTTCAGCATTCTGTCTGAGGTATCCACCAAGGCATCTTTACAGTCAGTGGAGAGAAATTAACCATTCAGGTTGTACTAAAATATGTTCAGAAAAAGTAGAATAAATTGTGTTGGGAGAGCATTATCTGTGACACTTTCTTTCAAAGACCCTTTACTGTTTATGTCAAAACTATCTCACTTTGAGATGACTATACATCTAGGTAGGTATGGCTAATGTCATTCAAGAGATTAACTGACATAAAAAAGATGTTTATAAAAATATTGTTTTATTTTAAAAAATCTAGGCACACTTCAATTTTTTTTTTTGTAAAGTCCAGGGTTTTTTTCAGTTGTTTTAGAACAAAAAAGAACATTGAAATATTTTTGCTCATTACTGTATTTCAAGAAGAGTTGAATTGCAAGTAACAATCTAGGTGCCCCAAGCTATTCAATACTAAAATAGGATTTTTTTTTGAAGTAGAATAAACAAGTCATTATGTTGTATCTTCAAAATATCCTTTGAAAGGATAAATATACAAAAGGACTGTTACATTGTTGTTTCTTACCTTTCAGTATTGCAGAGGGCTGTTCGCTTATTTTCTCTTTTACAGCTCTACCAACATATCAGAGAGAAATGAAGGGTGAAACAAAAGTGTGCTATGTTGATGACTGTCATAAAAGTTGGATTTTATTGATTATATTATGTGTATCAGTAGCTTTATTATTCTTAATCTTGACTCATTAAAATTATGCTTGGGAAGCAATTTTCCTAATTATTACAAAACTCATCAAATTTATGATTTTCTTGCAAATCTTTGGGAGTATTTTCTTCCATACACTATTTATTACAAACATTAAAAAAATTGTCTATTTTATAAGTTAGCATAATCTTGTTGACATCAAAGAAATTGATCTTTTATAAGATTTCAATCTTATGGCAAAGTAGGATTTAAATTCAGACACTCTGAAGAGTCAGGGATATTTAAAAGAGTAATGATTAAAAAAAAAGAAATTTCATCTTAATGACATTGCTGTTGCTAGGAGATTCCAGCTACTGCTTAAGAGATGAATGTGTCCTTTTTCTTAATTAAAAAAATGATTAATAAATAGATAAAACACTAAAATGCCGACCTTTCAGTAAATTTGCATGGAAACATGCAATGTGTAATCTGCTTAAGCAGCAGCAGCAACAAAAAAATCACACAAAGGACAAGGGACAAAAAAAAGGCCAATCTTTCAATTGTTCCTTTTAACTGTCAAGCTACACCTCTCTGCTGCTGCAAACACCCACCTTAATTAATATTGGTCACTGTGAGGAAAAGGATGTGCAGTTGGATGGACAATTTATCCAGTATAGTACAATGTTTATTATGGTCTCTCTGCCCAGTCTGCTTGTAATACAAAACTATAATTTAGCTATTACCATCTAGCTCAGTAGACATAATGGGATTTTGCTATGGCTTAGAAGCTCTCAAGGTTTCATAAAGAAGCTAAAAGGCAAAACATCACTCAGGAAAGCCTCCTGGACAAGTTTCAAATTTTTCTTCAGCAGACTAGAAATTCTTAACTTCTTTTTTTTACTGTATATTTTTTTTATCCAAATACCCAGTCCAATATCTTGATACTAACAGTTTCAGTTTGATAAAGGTATAAAAACCTGAAAATTAGAATTTATTGCAAAACCATGTAAGATCATAGACTCACAGAAGGGGTTGGGTTGGAAGGGACCTTAAAGATCCCCTAGTGTAAACACCCGTGCCAAGGAGAACGACATCTTCCATTAGACTGGGTTGCTCAAGGCCCCATTCAAGCTGGCTTGAACACTTAAAGACATTCACAGCTTCTCTGAGCAACCTGTTTGAATATTTTAACACCCTCCCAGTAAAGAACTTTTTATAATATCCAATCTGAATTTACCCTCTTTCAGCTGAAAGTCATTAACCCTTGTAATATCTTATCACTACATGTCCTTATAAAAAGTGCCTTCCAGCTTTTTTTGTCAGCACTCTCTATGTACTGAAAGTCCAAAATAGGGTCACCCCAGAGCCTTCTGCTCTCCAGACTGAATAACTTTAACTTATTCAACATTTTCTCAGAAGAGAGGTAGTTTTTCTTCTGTTGGGGACCCCAGGGCTGGAGGCAGCCCTGCAGGTGGGGTCTCAGCAGAGCAGAGCAGAGGGGCAGAATCCCCTCCCTGCCCTGCTGCCCACGCTGCTCTGGATGCAGCCCAGGACAGGTTTGGCTCTCTGGGCTGGGAGTGCCCATGGCTGGGTCATGTCCAGCCTCTCACCCACCAGCACCCCCAGGTCCTTCTCAGCAGGGCTGCTTTGATCTCTACAGCCCCAGCCTCTGTTGATAGCGGGGGCTGCCCTGACCCAGGTGCAGCATCTTGCACATTGCCTCATGAGATTTCTAGGAATCCACTACTCAAGCATGTCTACACCATCATAGCTGGATGATTCAACATGAATATGAATTTTCTAGAAAATAAACCATTAAAATGAAAATTTTTTATTGTCATGTGCCCTTACTCCAAGATTTGACATTTGCATATGTTAGAAGGAAACCAAAGAACAAACATACAAGTTTACCTGGAACTCAGAGACAACTTGAAAAAGAGCTAGAATTTATATAATTTACTCATACATGCTCAAATACCTAGTCATTAAATCAGGAGAAGATATATGATGTTTATTTCATTGACATTTAAAAAGTGATTTTGATCTTTGCACGCAGCTCAGGACAATAATTATTTTATTTGCAAAGCACTTAAGTAGCCTTAGGAAATCTCTGAACAAGCTCTCTTGATAAAAAAACCAAAACAAAAATCAGTATAGATGTGCTAGTGATAAAAGTTTAAATCCAGTAATTTTATCTACTGTGAACCTACAAATATACACAACCAATGATTTTATACTCCAAACGTCCTTTTACAAATGCAGGTCTGTAAGTGCTAAAAACAGTCCCTAAACAACATTTTAGCTTCTTGCAGCTGTTTCCAAGTCTTTAAACACCCTTGTCTGATTTTTGGTGTTTGTTTCTGGGTTTGGTCTGAGGTTTTCTTTTGCATCTGGTAAGGTTGGTTTTGTAACATAGCTAATATAAAAGCTGATCCCAAAAGACATAAAGTATTCACAATTCCCAGAGAATTCTTGGGAAAAAAGAAATGTTCAATACTTTGCAGAGTCAAACTAATATGGAGCTATATGAAGTCTTTGGGGTATAGGATTCTTTTTTTTTCTTTTAATTTCTGAACAGTGTGAATAAAAGGTCTGTATGACATTTTTGGCTTGGTGATGCCATCTTCAGTTCAGGCAGGAGTTTGAAAACTAAAGTCAGAATAAATGCTGAAACAGCACTTTTGTAACAGAAATGCACTATATGTTTATATGTTTATATGTTTGCTTCATAAATTGCTAAAATCTGCCTATTGAATATTTTTTACTGCATTTAAGAACCTTCTTCTTAAGCATTTGGCATAAGTGATTGCTAAAACAATATCGATAGAATAAATAATGAACCAAAAATTAATACGAAAAATAAAAGGAAAAACAAATCACAGGGTGCAGAATTTGACTGGTGGAAGATTTTTTTTTTGTCACTTTTCCTCTTCCTGTGACCTTCTGTCTGTTAAGGAGAGAATGTGAGTAGGTTTGTGAAAGAGAGAGAAAGCCAGAGGGGAGAGAAGACAGAGGAGGCAGGAGGAAAGGAGAGAAGGAGTCAAGGAAAACCAAAACAACAATATAAAAAATAATATGGTTTGGGACAGAAATATTTATCTAATAAGATTTTAAACACATGAAGAATTGTGTTGCTCACTCATATGTAAAGAAACAGACATATAGCTTAGACAGTGTCCTTAGCAGTATAATTAGGTCAAGAATTAGATTTATTAGGGGGATAATACTGGAAAGAACTAGATTTTTTTTTCCCCACAGATATAAATCCACTGCATTCACTGTCTAGGACAATTAATGTAATTCTTTTTTAAAGACTAAAATGTATAAAAGTATTTTTAAATGACTTCTTAGTAACAATATTGCCTGGGAATAATACAGGTGTAAGTAGCAACAAAACATACTTGGTAATAAGATAGGAACCTTGTCTGTTTATCTGCATAGAAGTGTGTATTCCTCTCAGTTTGATAACAGCTGTGAAGTAACTTTGATGTCTCTGGTTAAAATAAATATGCAAATAACAAAGCTAAACAACATTATCCCATCAGATGTAATCAAAATAATTTGGCAGTTAACAATAAACATGTTAATTATGGTTTATCACTTGCAAGAAACAAGCAGAATACCACAATAGTATCAAGCTAGAAGTTAAAATTAATTGAAGTTCTGTTTAACATTTTTCCAGCCCAGTGATGTCTTGTACACTTGGTCCCTACCCTGAGGACAACTTTGGTGTTGAGATTCCATTCTCTTTACTGGCAGTGAACATCCCAGGACACAGTAAGAGACACAAACTAGTCCAGATCAGGAAGACAGCTAATCACTTTAAGACTCAGGGGATGGATGTGCCACAATAGTCATGGCCTAACATGAAGAACCTAGAAAGTCACTGAGCTAGAATGGAAAAGTGGAAGAATGTATTCAATCCTGAAAGAACTGGTGTGAAAGCAAAGATTTGCACCTGCAGACCGGTTTAACGAGATTCTGTTTAGAAAAGGACCTTGCTTTAAGCTGCAGTGAAAGTCATCCTAAGAAGTCAGAGGTCCTTTGGCATCTTTCATGAACACTTTAACAGAAGATAGTTGTGGTTTTGAGTTCTGAAACGCTAAAGATCACATTGTAATATCATTAATTAATTTTGATTCACCAAGTACAGGATATGCTTTGAAAATATTTAACAGCCAGTCAAGTGGGACAATTTAAAGAAAACAAGAAAAATAAATTTGTCCAGGAAGGCTGGTTTTGTCCAAGAGGGCTATGGTTTTTATTTTTTTCTGGTGATATAAATCTGCAGTTTGCATTATTCCCATCCTGTTGGATTTAAGACACAGATAAAGGTGGTTTAGTGGATAAAGGAAGGATCTTGGCACAGTAGAATAAAAGAAACTCTGCTACTTGAGGAACAAAGCAACCAAACATATTTGTTAGTAGGCCACATAGCAACTCACTCAATTCCCTTTTGTATGTGCATTTATATAGCTAAATATATCTGTGTATTTTTTTGTATTTATGTATATATTTATAGATATATATCTGTATATTCAAGCATTTGATGTATGCAAATTCATGATAATGAAAAATATGATACAAATACATGTAGGTTAATAAAATAAAATAGTCCCTAAACTCTACTTTAGATTAAAGCCTAGATGTCCAAAACAATGCGTTTTCTACAAAGAGATGTATCAACTTTATCATAATAAAATTTTAGTGGAGGCAGACCTTTATCACTTTACTAGAAGTAAATATATGAGGTTTCTTCCTGGCATATAAGTATTTAGGGCTATTTCACTTTCCTATCTGACAGCCTGATTCACTTGCAAAGTATAGAAGCCAGAACAGATAATCAAATGCACAACTGTCCAAAGAGCTGAACTAGTCCAAAGCAAGTTTTTCAATGATTCCTTAACAGCTATTACTCTTACTAGTGCTATGCCCACAGTCATCAGCAGCATTTAAACTGTGCTAATGAATGGAGATAGGACATATAGTGGTCATGCCTGATGACTTCTAACTTCATGGCAGCACATACTCACTGGATGTCTTAGGTCTTTGTCTACAAAACACTCCCTCTTTGGACATGAGGCAGCTCAAGTAAAAGTGCACATTTCTGTCACCAAGTCATGCCAAACATATCATCAGCCAGGGTTGGTTCAGGTTAGTGATGTCACTTCTGTGGTTAAATCTGTTCATGTGTAGATCCACATATTCCCATATTCTCTGCCGCTAGGGTGTAAAGAAGCTACATAGAGGAAAGGTTTATTTTCTTTCAGATCCTGTTATTTCCAGCACAAACCCCCACCAGATTATTTTTCTGTGTGCTTCTGAGTCCTGAGAAGGGGGAATGCCCCTATTTGTCTCTGTGCTTTGTTAGCATTCAAGTGCTATCTCTGTGTCTTGTTAACATTCCAGTGCAAACAAAGCTCTTTCAAGTCAATGGACTTGATTCAACAATGGAGTGCTCTAGTTTTAGGAGACTCCAAGGAATGTAGCTGAATTGATTTCTGTGGGCTGTAGTGGTTAGCCAAGATCAATATTGGTAACAGTAGTAGTGAGAAGCCAATATCCACAAAATATTATCTTCACTAGCTGGGGCTGAACACGGATTCATCTACTCACAACTTTTACCAACTAACTGCACAAAGAATATCGATCTTGTTTCAGGACTGTGGCAAATGTTGTCCTGTAAAATTGTACAATTAAGAAAGTTTACCAGCTGATCTTTATCTGAAAAGTTGAATCATAATTCATCATACTGTAAGAATTGACCACACTACTGTAATTCAGGGTAATGTTAGTCTTCTCAATTTGCAGAATAACCAGAACTTATTTTCTTTTTAATTTCATTATTCTAGGGAATTAAATGCAATTTTCAATTATTTTTAATTAACTGTCCACTCTTCATAATAGTCTATTTGCAAAATAATTAAGAAAAAAAATCTTCTGAAAGGTCCTATCCTCCTTATGTAGTAAGGATTTAGAAACTTTAACTGAAAAAAAGTAAAATATAGTAGGACAGCTGACAAAAACTTAGGCCCAATACAGTGATGGAGATATTAATAATTCTTGTCTTTTTTGCCATCTTCTCTAATTTCCACTGTGGATTCTTAAGTGTATTTGGTTTGGGGTATTTTTTCTTCTGTTTCCTGGATTATAGGAATTTTGATTGCTTTTGCTAAGCTGCTTCTCTCAGTTCCTCCTGGGCTGCCAATTAGTAGGACAATATTACAGGAGGAATTTTTGCAGCAGTAATGCAGAATACTTAAAAACCAGGAAATATGCTACATAAAACACTGCTCTTAATTAAAAAAAGGGGGTCAAAGGTTCCAAGAAAAACTTTGTACTGCCAGGGTACTCACTCTTTGGGGCTGCATAACACCACTGCAGGAAAGAAAAACCAAAGCATTGTCATAAGGTTTTGCACTCATAATCTGCCCTTATTGCAGGCATTGGTGGAGGTACAGCAAAGCAAGATCTTACTGCTGCTGTTTCTCCTGATGTGAAAACTTGCTTGTCAGAAAACGAGCTGTGAAACCCCAGCTACATCAATGCTTGACTCTCCAAAGTACACAGGACCTCCGTGTCACTTCAGCAGCTGTTCAGGAGATTTGCTGTGTGATCTCATTCTCCTCAATATGAATCAAAGGCATTCCATACCTGACAGAATTATCTTCCTTGTTTTTTGCACTGATGAGGGAGGTAAGATGTTATAACAAGAAAGAAAGGTAGGGAATGGGGAAGGCATTACTGTTAAAAGGCAAGGCAATGAAGGCCTATGATGCAGGTATTAGCGATTTTCAGTAGTTTTATTGTTTTGCTTATTGAGTACTTAGGGTTTACCTCACAAGAGAGCAGCAGTGATAGAAGACTGATATCTTTGCTTCCAGAAGTCCCCTGGAAACAGTGTGTCAGAGCCAGAAGCTCAGTGTCTCATGACTAGTTCCACTTGGGAAATAAAATTCCTAAGAAATTTCCGTTTGAAAACACTAACAGAAAAAATTAACTGTTAATTCTGTTAACAATAATTAACAGAAATAATGTTTTGATTAATGTAGTATTTAATTTAAAGGAAACAAAAAAAGTGTTTGAGGATCAAATTCCTAAATCTTAAAATCCTAGTGTGAGACTTCTCAATGAAAAGTTTAAATTTTCATTCCAAAATTATTTTGTTTTGTATTGTAGATAGAAACACACACAAAAATTAAATTGTTATAAAAGATTACAAATACAGAAAAGCATTCTGTTTATTTTAGGGAAATAAATATTCAATTTTTTTTGCTTTTTAACCTGAATTGAAATTATTTAAATAAATATATACTTTGTTTTCATGGGGTAGGGAGCCAGTTTTGGCTATTGATCTGGTTCAATGCCTTTGTTGGTTTCAAGAATAACCCATTTTCTCCTGGTGTTCAGCATCATCTACCAACATGACAAAGCTGCTCTGACCTCCTATTAAAGCTTTTGCAAACCTTTTGGGGCTAGTTGTTATCCTTTCTCAGGGCTGAGTACTGACTTATTCCTCAAGTAGTCCTTGAGTTCAGCAAGCCCCATATTTTCTCTTGAATCACATAATATATTTCCAGGTTCAGATCAGGTTTGCTGCACTTCTTCTACACAATGCCATAAAATGCATCAGTGCTTACTATAGTACCTTTGAAAGGATTAAAGACTCTAAATAGCCCAGTGTAGCCACTGTATTTTAACCCTTCTGCTGATTAAACATGCCTGAGTCAGGCATGACTCAGAAAAAGGCACGACTCATGCCAAAAAGGACACATGTCAATATGCTGTCTGACTGATATCTGAGGAACACACCCTCTAGACTATTGTGTTCAATAAAAATAAAATGGTCCTAATAAGAAGGACCAATAAAAAATGGTCCTAAACAGAAGATTCACATGGATGGAAGATCAGTGCCTAAATTCACACCGTACACAAAATGTCATTGGGATTTTTTTACTAGTAGTAAAGTAAAAAAAAAGTAGTAGTGATAGATTCTACAGTCCATCTCAAGTCTTTGCCTGTGGAGAGTTTTCCAGCTTCCAAGTGATTACAGAGCTTCCAAGTTTCTCTGAAAACCCACAAAATCACATCAGTCTCCTTGGGAGACCCAAAATAACAGAGGGATTAACCCTCTTCTCCACCATGAAAAAAAATGCCTACATCTAGAAGACACCCAGATACAGTCACATGGGCATAAAGAAATTAAAATTTCCTGAAACTCTGCACTAAGCATACCCATGTCAATTCACAGAAAAGACTTTATCTGAAAAAGTTTTGGATTACAAACTTTTTGAATTTTCTTTTTACAGGTTAGTGATTGATCTTTGCTTAGAAATAAAACTGCGATGTCAGAGCTATGGAAGTGTACCCATATCTATGGAAGTGAAAATGCAGGCATAGTTTTCCCTAATTGTGACTGGCATGACTCTCTGACATGTTTTTCCTAATTGCAAGTGTTATGACCCTCTGACAAATTTCTTAACATTAATAGCTTTTCTTACATGTGTATTCCCTATGATACTTGTATTGCAAGACTGAAAAAAGGGTGCTATTATCCCATACTGTCACTTCAGTAGAACCTTCTGTAAATTACTGGCTTTAATTACAACGGTTAGAATTGCAAGGTGTAAAATTACTTTTGTTTTGACTTCTGTTTCCTTCTTCTTCATATAATCTGTAAAACACATTTTGACTCCTGTGAAATCCTAGCTAATAATAGGGACTGGTTCTTGCCATGTGCAAGAACTTCATAATATTTATCCAGATCCATATATAAAACTGCATATTTGCCATTCCTTTCTTAACCTGCTGAACCAGAGATTAAGGACTCAGTACACCTAAAGTATGTCATATTATCCCCATCAGCTATAGTAAGATCAGAGAAATGGAGTAAATAACAGGTAGGACTCTATGTTTCTAAGTAGCGTAACATCTGTGCATATATCTGTTGCTTATAGGAATAAGATCTAGCACTCTTCTCCCTTACGACCTTCTAAAAATATTCACCCAGAATAATTTGGACTCCTAGTATGTGCTTTTCAGGCAGGATATTTGTATTGTTAAATGCAAAGGTGTTCTGTATAGTACTCAACTCTGAGTGTTTAGTTACACTTTCTTCTGCATATTTTTTTTGAACATTAGTGCATGAATACCTTTGATTTATTTTATATTCATAGCAAAACAAATATTGGACAGTTAAGAAAATGCAAGGAACTGATTTAACACAAATTTAGATTTGAAGCTAAAATCCTTATCTTTCAGTGCAAGTGAAAGTAAAAAGATCTGTAAAACACAACCCATCAATGCAAATACACGAGGGCTGGGGGACAGACAGATATTTCTTCTTATTAGCAAGGTACTGAAGTGTAAAGTATGCAATTTCATCAAAATTAAGCTCAGGATTTTTTATTAAAGAGTCAGAAGGAAGGCTGAAAACAAGCGGAGATTAATCATCTGAGTTGGAGGAATATTTACTTCCCCGAGGATACTAATGAAAACCTAAATATAGATATCATAATACCTGGTGATTGTGAAGTAAAGAAATGTGCAAATTATTTTAATAAAACGACTTACCTATCTAGAGCATACATATGTTTTCATTTTCCTGGGATGACAACTGTTCTGTCAGGTAGATTTCAAGAAGAGCACGTGCAACTGTTGTTAGCAAGGTTAGTTGCCATCATAGGCCACAGAACAGTGATTTCTATGCTCTACTTTTTAGCTTCATTTTCTCCAGCTGAGCATGCTCAACTTAATCTTGTCAAGAAGGACATAGAAAGAAAGTAAAATCCCAACATGAATAGTAGGGTTACGACCTCTGACATCTATCACTGTGCATATCATCCACAAATCCCAGCCGGAGGCAGTTCCACAAGTCCTGAAAAAAAGGGTTTGCATTCTGGAAGAAATAGGATAGCTCTGCATGTAAATGTCTGTAAATATATTTATTGCACCAGTCTGTGAGGATATATGTATCAACAGGATTCCAGCTTGGCCTTCCCAAACTCATTTCAGAATGATTAATAGGGGATGGATGACGGAAGGAAAGGAAAGGAAAGGAAAGGAAAGGAAAGGAAAGGAAAGGAAAGGAAAGGAAAGGAAAGGAAAGGAAAGGAAAGGAAAGGAAAGGAAAGGAAAGGAAAGGAAAGGAAAGGAAAGGAAAGGAATTCTATTTGTTTTCTATATTTCAAAGGACTTTTTATGGCTCTTTGTAGTTGTCACTTTGTCTTTTAGCTTGGATAGAAATAATCAAATTATTTTTCCCTTCAAGTTCCACAGTGATTGATTTTATTTTACCTTATCCTTTCATTCAGTCTTCCTCAAAGCCTCAAAGCTAGCTTGAAGTCCTGACCACTGACCTCAACAGGGAAAAAAAAAGGAAAGAAAGGACTGGAAGGTGAAATGAAATGTATTACTTCTCACAAACAGACACTCTGATTTTATAAGCAGAATTTCCCTTTCTTTCAATTTCTCTTTTTCTTTCTCTATTTCCTCACACTATTCCACTTGGTGTGAAGACTATAACTGTAAAAATCAAAAAGCAAATAAGCCATCTACAACAAAGTTTCTGTCCTCTCTTTACACACCTTGATCCCTTTAGTACCCTCACCTCTCTGAAGCCGTTCACTGAAGAACACAGAGCAGCACTATGTCAAAAAACCCTCTGCCAAGTCTTTGTCTCCTTTTCCACAGAGAAGTTCTAACACACAAGCTATCCTGAAGTCCATCTATCTGTTTGTTCTTCATTTTGTGAGAGAACAAGTACAACTATCAGTGGTAATAGTCTAAACAGAAGGATGAATGATACTACCAGAGAAAATTTCACTCTTGTGTGGGGATTGCTTGACTGTACTCATGAAATCTCTTTTTTATTTTTTAATGCATTTAAAAAATTACTTTTCAATATTAAAATTTAGTTAGATGTAATAAGTTTGCTCTTTTTTTTTCTTGAAAACTCCACAGGTAGAAAATTCAGGTAAACCATTATGTGATTAGAAAAACAATCAGAAAAAATATATATATTTTTAGTATTATGGTAAGCAGCTAATCTGCAGCAGTTTACCTGCCATTTATTTTGAAAGACAGCAGATTGTCACATATGAGTCAAGAACATCTCTTTTATATGAGATAACTTTTTGATTTCTATAGTAATAATATTATCTTATTTTTTCAAATAATATGAATATCCTTCTTTAAGAAGTATGTTGTGCAGTACTTCAAAAATAATTTTGAAAGGCTGCAAAGCGCATCAAGATTTACACCTTATACACTTGTACATGTTTTAAAACTATATTGCAGTTATTCCTTTTCACCCTTACAAATAATAGCCTCAGGAAAGTTATATAGTAATAATGTTTACAATGCTAGACAAACAACACAAACAAGTTTAGAAATGAGGAAAAGGAAGTAACCTCGCAACAGATATTCAAGTAATCCTCTACACAGTGACATTTTAAGAGCTGAATAACTGTATCATTTTAAATTGCTGACTATTTTGTATTTGTGAAACCAAAGCTTATAATTTTCATTTTTTTTAAAGAGAAAACTTCTAAAAATCTCCTCCTAAACAGAATTCACATCATAAAAATCAAAACATTTTCATGGCACAGAGCTACAGACAGATTTGAAACAGAAATTGAAATTCATACTCTAAGTTAGTTTGAGGCTAAATGTTTTAAATAATTCCAAATATAAACTCAAAAAATAGGTTTAACAATAATTTTTTAAACATAAAGTAGAATTCATATTTTAGGTTAGTCTGAGGCTGAATGTTGGAAATAATTCCAAATATAATTCCAAATATAATCCCAACAAATATATTTAACAATAATCACATCCCATATTTTCTCTAAAAATGTTCTTTGTTTTTTTCTCAGCATGAAACATATTTTTTCTTTTAACAAAAGCATATCATATAAACCATTTCTTTCAGCATATGTATCACAGATTTTGAAAGAAATCAGGCAAATAGGAATCCAAATTTAGCACATATAAGCAAAATGAACAGATATTTACAAAATCTGTGTCTGTAATTCACTTTTCTTTCTATTTCAAGAGAAAAAAAGGTAACTATTCACTAAAGTTTGCATAATATTAAATATTTGAAAACTAGTAGTTGACTTCCATTTTGGATAATTATTTCTACCTAAAATAA
>VWYI01041584.1:0-50853 GCA_013399455.1 Anthoscopus minutus
GTCTCATCAGTGGTCAGACAGGGAAGTTTGCTTAACAGCAAAACCCTTTCTTGTGGTCAAAAATCTTGATTGCCTGTCTATAATTAATAACAAACATACTCCCATTCCCATCCAGTCGGCATTTTAATTGTGGAAGGAGTGTGCGTTTAAAGTAAGTCTTCCAGTCACAGCTACCTACTCCATCATGACCTTCCTGACCTAATATATTATAATACGATGCCAAATCATGGCATATTATTTTTTAAGGTCTGAAAAACTTTAATATAATATATTTTCCTGTAAACACACACAGCAAATACAGAGCTTTATGTTGATTAATTTTCAGCTGGATAGCTCTGTGCCATTGCTGCAGGCTTTTCCTTCAGTTGACTGAAAGCTTGAAAAAAAAGGAGTTGGGCTATGCTTAGTCGCTCCATGGTGTGATTTTGCCTGCTAAGACACCTGTCTGGGTTTTAGCTGGTGTAATGCTGCAGCCAGAAGCAAAGCACCCCAACAGCAGGCGGGTGTAGCTATGGTGCAGAACCAGACAGCTGTCAGCAGAATTGCTTCAGTGTCTTGAGCACAGCACTGAGCCTCCTCCTTCAGCTATGCAGAAGCCAAGTAGCAGCCAGAGAAGTGTGACTCTGTGCCTCCCTCAGCATCTGAAAATGTAAGAGTGCAGGTCTTTGAGTAACAGGATTGTGGAATGGAAATGAAAAATGTTTTATTTTTTATTGTCATTCTCACAAATAAGTCCTGTTGATCTGTGCAATTACAAGTGCAGCAATCTGTAGATTTTAGGTATTTAGAGTTAATTTTTCCGAGGGGGGGGGGAATTAATGACTAAAATATGTAGTAAAAATTTCAGCACCAAACGTTGCTTTACAATCACATGTATTTCTGTTGCTCTTCATCCACAAAATATTTGTAATTTCCCACATATACTGTTGTATTTTAGAAGGTATGACTATGCACAGAATGCCTGGGAACTTTGTATTCTTGACAGAGAAGCTTTTTTTTTTTCCTTTAATTAGTTAATTTTTTGGGATTGTGTAGAGGTATTTTTCCCACACTCAAATTTTGTGATACCAAAATGTGATTGTGTGATTGTGGAATTCTGGTGACATATCAACAACATGATATCACATGTTCCATTTATTTCAAAGATGTAAGTTACATATAAGTTAGATGTGATCTACAGACCCTTTGAGGTGGATTAAAGCAAATTGATGCCAAATAACCAATAAGGCCACAAACTTTATTAGAACAACTGCTTTGAAAACATAACTGGAAAAAACCCATAATGATCTGGAAAAGCGTGAATATAGATGTTCTGGGATGTATGATCACCGTATGAGAAGATAATTGCCAGGAGAAAAATGGAGAAAAAGATAGGAGAAGATTTTGGAAATCTGATGGTGTTGTGAGGAGGGGATGAGTGTATGTCTGTCTGTCTGGGTGTGCTTGGACAGACTTTCAGAGTTAATCCTGAGTTTTGTGGCTGTGCAGTGGTGGCTCGCTGTAGACATTAAAAGGAGCACCGACTTTGCTTCTGCAGGATCTGTTGCTTGATGGAAGTTTCTGCTTTAGCTCAAAACCAGCTTGTTTAAGGTAAAATTTAGCTGAAAGATCCCAGTGGTTTACTATGGATGTTCTTTCACAACAGAACAAAACAAAAACAAAACCAAACATCCAAACAAAAAAAACCAGAACCAAAACAAACAAAAAAAAACCACCACCATAACCTCCCAAACAAACTCATTGTCCTCCAGAAGGAAGACTTGAAAAAGTTTTGAACTGAATTGCCAAAGCCATGGAAGCACTTCTCTGCAAGACACTCAGGGAGAACATGAAAAAAAAACCAAAAAACAACCCCAAAAACCCAAACAAACAAAAAAAATAACAAAACAAACAAAAACATAGGGCAAAAAACCCCCAAAGTTTATTAGTAGGAGAGTGTGGCACAAATTATTTACCTCCACCTGCCTGTTTTCTGCCTAATGTAAAACTTCTCCGCAGTGCATGGCAGGAAACAGAAAACAGATTGTATTCTTTGTGTTCATTGTGCATCACTCTCCTTTGGTGAGTTCTTGCATGAGATGATGTTGCAGGTATCTTCCTTGCTGGATTGGAGAGATTTATTTGCTGAACAGAATGAAAAAGAAGGAACCATACCCTCAGCCTTCACTATTAAGCACATAGAGGACTGATGTTCTCAGAGGAGCAAGCCACCATGTTGTAGGTAAAAAAGAGTTAGGAACAGATTTCTATAACCAAATGGCCTATCCAGAGTTCTCACTCTTACCTAGGCTGGACACTTTTCCTAATATCCTTTACTAAGCAGCTTTTATTAATTGACCTTAATGGGAGCTGTTCATGCTTAAGTTCTTGCCTTGTGGGAAGTTACTGATGACATCAGAGTGATGATAATTTATTTCATTTTATCTTTCGTTGATCCTAAATGTAGAAAGCAGGAGCTGCTATTTTTGCACTCGGGTCAAGCAAGTGTACTATTTCTGCAGCTCATAGTAACTTATGAAGAAAAACAGAGCTACCAAATGAAGTTCAACGGATCAAAAATCTTTTTTAATTCATTCCTCTCAAAGTTCAGGGAGCAAATGCTTGCAAAATGACAGCACAATAGTTACAGCCTTAACTATATTGCCCCAAGTAAAAGCTACATATTAGGCTTAGTGAGTTTGGGTGGAACTCCTAAAGATTCACTGCTAGTTTATTAACAGCATATTTGTTTTGCTATAGTGGCAGTGAGGCAGGGGGAGAAGGCTGGGAGGAAACTTGAAAATATGTACTGAGAAGTGTTTCAAATGACTTAAAAAACTATAAATTGTTGTAATACACAGTGCATAGTCTATTCTTTTCTTTAGGAGAATGTACTAGAGTCAGGCTGGTTTACAGTAGCCCTTCTTTGAATACCATCTCTCATGCTAAAATATTCAACTTTTAAAGAAATAATGAATCTTTTATATTTTGCATGTTAAGGTCCACAGAGAATTATTCTTTCTGTTTGTGGTACAAAATGGAACACAGCAAATAAAACACTCTTTTAAAGTGATACTTATCCCAGTGGTTCTCAATTTTAACTCAGTTTAACTGATTCATTGGTGTGTTTAATTTCCTGTACTCTGTAAGCCAAAAAAAAAAGTGTTCCTAGGACACACAAAATGTGGTGTGTCATATGCTCTTTGTAATATTTTTTCCTGCACCATCTTTCTAATATCTTTCACTGAAGCAGTACCTGAGCCAGTAGTCCCAGTATGACATTTGCCTGTGAACAGTTCCAGAATAATTGTGTCTTCATGTATGACCTTAAGAATGTAATCTTCATTAATAGATTTTCTTTTCTACTAATTTTTGTATCAATATTTAATTGCTTTCAATATTTGAGGTCTTTATGATAGTTTTCTCTTTCAAGGGATGACATTTACATATGATATCTTTAACTATTACATGCAAGCTACCTATTAGTATTCAGATATTTGTCTGCTTGTGTATCTTATCAGGAAGGTTTATAAGTGAGATAATGAAGGGCCAAATAAACGGTGTTGTGCAAGGTTTAAGTAATGTGATCTTTTAGGTGAGAACTTCTGAACAATGGCTTGTGTTCCCTTTTTTCTTACCGAAGTGCAGAATAATAGGCTTAATAAGCAAAGGAGAGCATCTTTTAAGATGGAAAGGTACAGGTGGGAATTTTGTAGTAACATACTTGTGAGTCTGCATATTGGCTTGCTGTGCATCAGCCTCATATTTTTCTTAGACTCATACTACCCTGAGTGTAAAAAGAGGCCTCCATATTTTTGAAGGTGATTCAGGGAAGGAGGCTAAATTAGGTATTTGGTTTAGACAGTTCAAATGTTTGTCTTAAGAGATGCTTTTCTGCTTCCTTCTGCTCATGTTCTACCCAATGTACAAGTTATAATCTGTCTTGAGATCTGTTTGGTCAAGGATGACAAGGAATTTGCTGTTGATGGTGTGGCAGGCCCATGCTCTTTCTTGGCTTCTGATTCTGCCACCTCCCATATCAGCCTGAGGATTGCTGGAGCGGGGCCTTCACAAAGACAGAAAGGCTTTGCTACACCAACATCCCACTTCTGTGGGACCTTTTAAGGCTCTTGCATCCATTGTTCCATGGGCAGCCTAGTAAGATAAGATTGAAATGTCACGTCATTTAGAGGAATCGTTTTCTGAAAACATTTGGTGAATGTCCATGTAAATGATTGTGCCCATGAGTGGGATCTATACAGGCTTTTATAACTTGGTCTCAACTCATGGTACAGAGGTGGCAAAATGCTGTATAACTGCTGTTCAAACCATACTATATTAGAAAAATATGGCAATACTGCAAAATCTGTGAATGCTGTTTCACAAAGGTTCTCTTAGTCCTAAAGAAAACCAAGATCTGGTTTCTTTCTAGAATGTGGTCCTTTTCTCTAGCTGTGACTTCTACTTGCACAGTGCAGGCCTGATTTGTTGTCAAAGTTCAGTGTCTGTATACATTCAGAATGTGCTGAAATGATGGGAGGGTAAGAAACCTGAGGCCTATTGGTGTTCATAATTAAAGTGGTTTAAGCCTGTGGAAGTTTATTTCTGAACATTTATTTTGGTTGTCGTGAAGTTCAGTTTCAATAGCGTCTGTTAATAAGGAATATGTTTGGATAGGCTGAATTCCTGCTAGTATTTTTAGCACTTTCACCAAACTGTTAAAATTGACTTTTACAGAAAGCATCTGCTTTTTTAATAAAGTGGAATGTATATAATGTGTCTGAATCTATTCCTGTGTCAAATGAATGAGCCAAGAAATGTGCTCTCCAACAATAAACTTGCCAGCAAAATAAATGTATTAGTCAGCTATAAATCCAGATTCTACCTACCTGAGTTGAATATTTTACTACAGCACCTATTAAAATGTCTAGACCTTGCCTACAATTGTTGGTCATTGATTTGGACCACGCCAAAGTGCATAGAGACTCTGTTCTGTATGATTTGAGTGCTCTGTGTTCCATGATGACAGTCGCATTGTGACATTTTTACATCACCTTGAAAATGTGAATAAAATGGCTCCAACTTTTAGTCATTGACAGTCTGTTTATAAAAGAACTGGATGGAATAAACTCAGAATAGTATGTCATTATGAGCCCTGAGTAAGAGTGACGTTAGCACCTGAAAAGAGTGGAAAAATTAATGAAAAGGGGAGATTATAGTGGTGAGTTCATAAGTGCAATTTCCAGGTATCCCTGCTGAAAATGGATGTTTCCAACCCCTCCTGTGACCCCCTAAGCTGAATTTAATAGTCACTCTCTGAACATGAGCTGCAAGAAGAGCTCTCACTGGTGTTATCTCAACACCTGGAAGGCTGCTGCTTGCCCTTGATGTCCTGTTGGTACACCTTAGACCTCTCATGTCTTACTGGCAGAATGTGTTGGATCATATGGCTGCTGGCCACATGCTGGAGAGCTTGAGTTCTTGCAGGCAATGTAATATCACAGGCCATTTACATTTGGTTGTGAATGAGCTGCCACATGTTGTCTGTCCTTGGGATCACTTGAAAGAAGAAACTTTGGATTTCTCCCCTTTACAAAAGAGTCAGTAAACAGAACCAAAAAAGCAATGGGAGTTAGAAAAGAAAGTTTAGTGCCTCTGAGCAAGGGTTTTGTAGTGGTCTTCAGGAGGACAGAAGAGAGAGAGACTTTGTTCTGGCTGATGTGTAAAAGCTTTGATTACTTCAAGAGTAGATTCAGAACTTCTTAATACATGAAAGGCATTCCTCTGGGAAACCATGAATTTTTGGACCTATCTTTGTATTTTAGAGTCAAACAAATATAGCCTTTGAGTTAGAACCAGTTTTTTATTGCTGACTTTAGGGTTTGAGCAGTTTAAAAAACTCCAAGGTTACTGGAAGTTCTCCAGAAGGAATATGGTATTTTTCATGATACTAACAGTTTTATACCACTTATTTGAGGGTGTTTGGTTTGGTGTGGTTTGGTTTGATAATTTTTAATTTTTTTTTTAAATTTTGTTTTGTTTGTTGTTGATACTAAAAATACAGAAGTTTTTTATTAAACTGTATCTGTATAGAAGTAGACATTTCTATATAAAAATTATTATGTGACAAGCCCTCAGACATTTTAAAAAGGATGATATTTTAACCTAGTTCACTGTTTTAATATATTTAATTTCTGGGCTTTTTCCTTTTAATATGGCTACATAAATTTTAAATGGCTGAATTTGAGACACAGAAATACAAATGTGTGAAGGTGATCTGACCTTAAAGGATTCAGTTTGCTAAGGCCTTCATAAGACTACTTAGACCACCTTTTCTGTAAATTTAAGAACATGGAAATATGGCTCCTGATTAAAACAGTCATATCCTATTTAATGACATAATATAATTTTTCCACTGTATGTATGGCTGAAAGGCCTGCTTCTAATGTGTGAGCAAAATAGCCTCGCTGCAGATTGAATCCCATTCCTCACAGTCTTTCCCTGGAGGCCCAGTAAATACAAGGAAAGCTCACAGCCACATTCCTCACGGTGGTTTTCCTGAATGCTGGAAGCATATTGACTGCTATTGGCCTTGATTGTGTGGAAGCTCTTAACATTAACGCTTGGAAAAAATCAGTCCTGTACAAACCCCAAAAGATCACAGTTCATGCTTTCAGGATTTCAGGATTCCTATGTTATTCCAGATAAATTTTTGTTTAAGTTCTTTCTAGAAACCTCTTGTGAGGAACATCCCATAAATTTATTAAGAAGTCTACTTAAGTATTAACCCAAGTTCCTTTGCCTGCCTTTCTTTCTCCCTGTCTCTCTCATGCTACAGTTTAATATTAATACCCAATCTCACTGTGGAGACAGTGAATATGTCAAATATGCTTTGCATCCAACAGCAGGTTTCTCCTCCATCCTTTCTCAGGTAATGATAAGGATTAAAGTATTGCATCTCAACTAGCATTTCTGATGATGGTTTCTGTAGAAATTAGTTTCTTATTTAGACTTTTGAAAGATTTGTTGGGAAACAGTATGATCAGTATTATGCAGAGTAATTGATTACACCTAGATTACACCAAATTGCTTGTTTTCTTTGTCCCTTACCACTCTATGAAAAGGTTAGACACTGAGTTTTAGTAGTGAGAAAGAATCATGATGTTTGTATAGAGTCCATGTTATATATTGGCATTTCTTCTCCTTTTGATGCCATGTCTATGTTACCTGTTCCATTTCTCCATCCTCTGCTCTGGTCAATGTCTACTATTCTTCCTATTAGAGTTCTAATTAGCTTTCAGTTTGCAACAGATAAAAAGGTCATCATCATTCTGTTCCTGCTGGCCTAAGTTACTTTGTTAATGCTTTCTAATTAACTGCACCATCTTGAGAATAAAGGGGAAACCTGATTTTTGGATATAGCTGCTGTCTGAAAAAATAGGCTCATATTGGAAAAAAAAAAAAGTATTAAATCTGTGTACATCTCACTGCTTCCAAAATCTGCATTTCTTCTTGATATCCTCACATACTCTATAGTCAGATTAGCTCCAGACAACACACAGCTACCTTGTGTTGGAAGGAAAAGAGTAGGGCATGTTTTAAGGGTGGTTTGGTTTTGGTTTTGTGAGTTTTTTAAGAGACTGTTGATGGTCATTATGCAACAGTTGCATCACTGGGTCTAAAGCACTGAATACAAATAACTATAAAGGACTTTTAATTTCAACTGTCTTTGACACGTTAAAATACCAGTATTTCCAAAGCTGAGTGGCTGTTTTTTAAAACAAAAAATCTGTTTTTTAAAGAATTAGGGGACAACTGTTCATTTTTTATCTATCCCTTTTTTGTTGCTGAATTCTGTGTCTGAATGCTCTATGGATTTGCATGTTTTCAAGATGAAGAAGTCATCTATCAATCTAGGTATTTTGAAAAAGATACAGACTGTATATATCAGTTAAATTTCTTTTACTAACTTAGATTAAATTTATTCCTGCATCTAAAATGAGTGTTGCATCATCATTTGTTCACCGTTCATCATATTGTTTCAACAAGGTACTCAGTGGATTGCTTTTTGGTTTAATTACACTGGGAGAAAGCTTAGTAAACCAGTGTGTTCACAATGAATATTGTGCTTGTGCAATGTGTAGTTAGTGTAAAGCTTACACTTAGCTAGCTAGCCAAGTGTTCTTGGGTATACATGTCCTGGTAGCTCTCTACAGACAAAATCAGAAAATTAGGTCATGAACAGGCTTCGTGATGAAATATGTTGTTGTGTCTGGAACGTAGAAGCTTTTCATGCTCAAAAAGTGTTTGGACACTATTGTTCTGGTAGTTGCTCTAGTAGAACCAGAACCATGCTTGTTAAAGCATTTGACAAAATATAGTGGGTTAGCCTTGGCTGAGGACCAAAATCCCACCCAGCTGCTTGCTTACATCACTCCCTCCGTGAGCAGGGGGAGAAAAGACCAAGAGTGTGAGATCACTTGTCAGTTGTCATCACAAACAAAATAAACTCAGCTTGGGGGAAATTAATTTCATTTCCTGCCAATTAAAAAGGCACCTCCTTCTCTGACCTCCACGCTCTCCCTACTGATTCTAACTCGTTTGGTTACCTCTTTCTCTCTCTGTCCAGTGATTTTGCCTGTCCTTGAACTCTGTGCTTCCACAGAGTCACCACCAGCTGTAGATCTGCTAGGGGTGGTTGGAGCTGGCAGTGCAGGCCACCACAGATGCACGCTGCGGCACAGCCCTCTGCCACCAGCACTGACGCAGACATCACATAATCCCAGAGCACAGACTCTACTGTGTTGCATAAGATCCCAGCTTTGGAGCCAACACACTATGATTTTATGGTGGAGAGAAGAATGCAAGCTGTGTGGAATTTCCTTTTAGGTGTTTTTTGGTTTTGTTGTTTGCTTTTTTGGTTTTTGTTTTTTTTTAAAAGTGCAGTGCAAGTTTGTGCACCTCTTATGTGGGACAAAGGAAATCCTTTTCTGTTTTTAAAGATATGTCTTATTCTGTGCTTAAAAACTGATGAACTTGTTTTTTCCACAACACACAGATTATAAATTGATTTAGAGGGCTTCATATGTTTTTCAAGTAAATATGTTTGCAGTTATCACCATGCTTCTTTGGAATGAATATTATTATGACTTTCTCCACCAATATCATTACCAGTAATCCTATCAGAGCTCATTATGGTCTATGAGACCCTCTGTAAGCCTATTTTTATGCTACTTTTAAGGTGTTTTTAATATCTCAACTTAGTTGTTAAGTGCAACATGATTTTTTGAGCTCTCTTCTCTTAAAGATTTGGAACTCTGCTTTGTATTGGAAGGTCTTTGTCTCTTCTGGAAGGCAGAGTGAGACTTCATTTGTCTAGTTTGTTATTTTAGCTCCTTTAAATAATTGAAACTTCCATTTTTTTTGCTTGGAATCCTGTAAATGTAATAGGCAACACTTGCATCTCCAGCATGTATTGTTCGAGCATGTTGTCATCTACTGTCAGGACCTGCAGACAGCAGCTGCTGGTCATTCCTGCAGAGCTGCCTGCCAGGATGAATAAAATGGTGAGCGGTAGATTCTTGAAAAAGCAGAGTAACAGTAGGATTATGAGAGTCTATATGAGCAGGTCCTATCCTGAGACATACAGTTGGCAGATGTATTTAATGGCGCAAGATATAGAGTGTGTAGGGTCAGAAGATGTTATATGCTTTTTAAATCACTTCAGTGATCCGTGTGAATTTCTGCTCCAAGCTCTGAAACGAACTACTTTGTGCCTCAGAGTGGAGAAATGAAAAACACCTGGGATAAGCTGCTGGTTATCTGTTGCATGAGAAATTATATGTATTATGTATATACCTCAGATGCTGAGTGCTTTCTGTTTTATGAAACTGCTATTTGTCTAGATCATCTACTTGTAAAGTAATTGATTTTTGTATTTGGTTGTTATTGTGTTCATCGTGCATTTGAGAGCAAAGCAGATGTGATTATCCATGGATTTGACAAAAAAGAACAGCAGAATCAATCTGGTTCCTCTTACAGTGATGCTGTATAGAATACATGTGTGTGTGTATACATACATATAAATACGTACATATACATATGTATATACACATATATGTATATATATATAAATATATATATATATATGTACACATACATACACAAAATTGTAATTGTACTGGAATTTTATGGCTAAAGTCCTGTAATTGCAAAAAGCCATTATGTTTATATATCTAATATTCTGAGAGCTCTTAATTCTGGAAAAGTAGTAATGTAAAAGGGTGGTTATGTGTATTCTTTTTCCTCCTTTGAGATTTGAAACTCTGGTGTCTAATGATACTACCATAAAATCTGCAGCCCTTTTTCTTTTGCTTCTTAGTGCACTAGCTGTATTGTTATAGTCAAGCACTTTCAGTAGACTGCAGTTGTGTGGTAAGGTCTAAAGGTTAGGAAGATAAAATGTTAGAATATAGCCTAGTCTTTTAGAGTCTGAAATCTAACCGACAGGGAAAGATTACACAAAGATTAGATTGCCTTGAAGCAAATCTGGATGAAAGAGTGAAATTAGTGATGGTTTTTAATAGGACTGAGAAGTAATCAGTGCAGAATAAGTAAAGTGAAATAAGAATTTATAAGAGGGAATGAAATGTTTGTTTATGGTTTGACACCGATTCCAAAAAAAGAAACAAAAGTCTTTGAAGAGTGTGCTATTTATATGCTTTGTACTTATTTGATACTGACACCATTGGAAGTTAGATCTGGAAGAGGTCAATAATCTTAATTTTTAAACCTAAGAAGATTTATTTAAAAATTTGGGCTAGAAAGAACATTTGGTGGTAAATTCAGGCAGATGTTGCCCTAAATACTCTTATTCTGTTTATAAACAGTGTAACCAAGAATGATAGATTTGCCTTCAATCTTGCGAACTGCCTTAGAAATTGAAATAAGATTAATAATTTGACAGTGCTTTCACCCCTTTACAGAATATATTTTTAATGGGCCTATTTTGCTATCCTTGGGTTTTTTTATGGACACTTTCTTGTATACAAGCTTAAGACCATAATATCTTCTTTACTCTAATATGTATAGGTTTATATTATTCACAGATGTTTACATAACCTGCAGTAAACATTAATCTGTCTAAGTAGTATCATATGCTCTTACTCCCTTTTTCTTAATGCTTTATTTCTTTGTCGCGGTCTCTTCTTATTTCATTATCATTACTTGTTCAATTCTTCCAATCTTTTATCATTTTAAGCTCTCGGAAAATTTAGTGTTCTCCACCTCCATTTTTAAGAATCATGTCAAAGGCAAAACTTATAAAATATACTTTATAAATGAATCAGTTGTATCTCCTTAAACATGTAGACACAAATAGTCCCATATTATGCTGTTTTCTAATTCAGTCAGTTATGATCCCTGCTTTACAGCCACTGGTGGAAGTTTATGGTATGTTTAACATCTGTAACTTCCAGTGAATACTGTATGTAGTGTACTTATGAACAGAAATTATTCTTCTGATATAACATGAGTTGCGCAAACACTTACTAAAAATCCTCTTTTAAAGGGAATTTTTAGCAACTACTATGTTAGACTTTATTCTTGTCATCACTTTGTGTGAGCCCTGGTAGTCTGATTGTATGATGACTGAAGCTTATCTTTTGATTCACACTTTCCTTGTGAAATATTACCTAATTAATATATTGCATGCTTTTCGTTAGTATAGTTTTATTCTGTTGCAATTATACTGCAGTTTATTTTTTAAAAAGCAGGGTTTTTTTCTGTCATCTCCCAACTAACATATGCGGCAAGCACAGCATTTATGGTGGTTTATTTATTTTATTTCCTAGTCTGACTCTAATTCTGAACTTTCTGAGAAAAAATGAGCCTTTATATGACTATTTTTGCCATTTTATAGTGGCCTGTGCATTTGCTGATATATTGTAAAACACAGTATAAGATTTCAGGACAGTTAGGCTTCAGGACTTTTTGACAGTGAGCTCACAATAGTAGATTTCAGCCAGAATTTTCAAGCACTAATTCAAAAATATGATGTCATCTAGTAACAGGATCTACAAATGTGAAATTACGTAATTTACTGTAAAAGCATAGAGTATTTGCTTATTTTGGCTGCTGGCCTCAGTCAGTTATATCCAAACAGGAGAAACTTTGTTCGCCTTGGAGGTTTCATGGTTGCAGTTCATCTGCATTTGATCTTCTCACAGGCTGTGGCCAATCTTTATGTTCTTGTCTTTATAGCTTAGATATTTTGTGATAGGTCTGCAGCAAAAAGTGAGAGATTACTGTGCTTGAGAGTAGGACAGTACTCTCAGCATTTCATGTAACCTTAAAGGTTGATCCTGTACTTAAGGGGGCTACAGAGAAGAAACTTTAGCTCAGGCAACAAGATTTTCATTTGAATTTTTAAGGACTTTCGTTAGTGATTTCATATGACTTTGATTTTTTTCTAAGTAGCAACTTTGTGAAATATTTTCTCTATTAGATCCTATCCATGTCTGTTGTAGACTGGGAAAGCTGTTTTGCAGTTGTCAGGTATCTTTCTCATATATTGCTGGTCATTTCCTCTGATATGCCCATGGAAAGGTTGTCTTGTTTTGTCCTCTTGTTTTGGGATGGAAATAGGCAATCATGTTCCCTGCAACCTTCTCATTTCAAAGTCTTTTCAGAGTTTGGTAACATCAGCAAAATGTCCTGAGCATAGCTTGGTCTGTGGGCTGTTTCTGAGGCATTCGGCCAGCTCACATGTTGGCAGCTCTCAGTCTCTGTTTACTCCTTTGCTATGGCTTATGCTTCTTCTGTCATTTGTTTCTGTAGATGTATTCGACTGGGAACCATGCTAACACCTTTCTGTTCAACAGTCCACTATTAGATTAAATTTTTGGAAGAAAAACTCATTAGATTTAAAAGTGAAGAATGTATTTAAAATTCATCAGAACTGTGACATGAAAAAAATCTTCCAGGCAGATTCATTTGCATCCCTTGATGAGATTCAGATTTATTAATAAAGGTACATTATTGTGTAGAACTAAAGATTTTTATTAACTGCTTAATACCACTTGGAATAATTTTTCTTAATGGCATTTTATGCTATGAAGAGAGTACATGTTAAAGCTATTAAGATACAATTAGCAACATGTCAAAATTTGAAGAGAGAATTGTATAGGAACTAACAGATTAAATATACTGTGTTATATACAGAGGTTCTGTTGCTCCTCTGTTTAGAATGTCTATACTGTCTACATACTGAGAAAATATAAAATTTTGCATTTCATAATTCAAAGCCAGATGCAGAGTTTAAAAAGAAAGAGATATCAGGCACAGCTGCATTCTAAAAAAAAAACACCTGTCACCTTATCGTGCAAAGCCAAGGAGAGTCTGCATTTCTTTATCCCTTACTCTGTTTTTGGTGAAGGAGGAGGTGAAGGAGGTTATGAATTCTTCTGAATGCCTTGAAACGTACTTCCAATTTCACTTATTGTTGCTGTTCTACTGCACTTCTTTCCCCTTCCCCTGAGTGTAATTCCTCTGCACAGCTGAGAATAGAAAACATTTTGTTTTTTCAATTTCTCCTATAGATCTGTATTTACTTCCCTTCTACCCCTCATTCTTTCTGTTTTTTTTCCTTGTGTGGAATGCTGCTTGTGCCCTTCTTATTGACATCAATCCTTCCTTGATATCAGATTGCTAACAGGTACACTGTCTTTACTGTTGCCTGTCAAAAGTTCAGCAAAAAACGCCAATTTGAGTAACTGGAGATAGACTTTGCTTATAATCTCCTATCATTTGGGCTTTGTTGGTTAACCATTAGATTAGATGTCAGACAACATTTTATATACATCTTTTATGTTTAGCAGTGTATTGGGTTTGATTAAAGATCTAGTGGAACCCAGGGACAGCTGGGGGGGGGGTTTATAGTGATCGATTTTTTTTTCTGGTTTTAAAACATGGAAGTTTGTTTCATTTTATTACTTCAGAAGATGGTAAAACGCAGCCAAAAACATTGTCTGAATCAAGTATCAGCCTTGGTCTGTGATAGAATTGGAAATGTGTTGCACTTTCTCCAAGTAATTCCTTTAAAAGTTTGATTGGTTCTGAGCCCTCTTGAGAGCTCTGTTAGTAGGCTCCTGGAGCATTCAAGTCAGACAGATTCTCTGCTTTTTAAATTACTGTTCTGTATAATAAGGGAGACTATAGTAAAGAAAGGAGTGGTTAAATGATAACATGATGTATACTCAGGTCTCCTCTAAATAACAATAAATTGTGTGCTTATAAGGGAATTAGAAATACATAAACCATGAACAATGAAGCAGAATGGTGAACACATCTTGTGTACAGAATAAATTACTTTCTCTTCTTTTAACCATTCACTGGTTCTTCCTGCTTTCAGAATGTCTAGTGTTGTTTTATGTATGTATAAATAATTTGTTAAAAGACACAAATTTTAAGTTGTTCTGGGTGGAAGCACAGGGTATATACAAAAATTACTCCATCTTACATTCTTCAGGCATTCCTGATTACTTTTCTGTTTATATTGCAAATCTTGCATGGATAGGATATTTTTGTTTGGTGAACACTCTTCAATCCCAAGAAGCATCACGAGTTACAAAAGTTGAAACAAGACTAATTTAGACTGGGAGCAAAGCACAGTGCTTAGTAATTAAGGCAATTCTCTGTTGAAACGGATCTGTTGAACACCTGTTATGTGTCTGTAAGCTTTATTTCTCCATATCTTTAAATATTTACATTCTTTTCAAAAGATGTGACTTAATTAGAGTTTATTGTGGTTTTTTTCATAATTTTCAGATAAAGTGTTGTCAAATACTTAAGAAAGTGTAGCCAAGTTGTCACAATAGTGCTGGCTAGATTCAACATCTGAGGTTATATTGGAAGGGGGAGCAAGGAGAGGCTGATGAAGACTCTTCTGTTAGGCTATTCAAGACACCATCTTAACAACTATCAGAAAAGTGGTTCCTGAATCCATTTCCACAATTGATAGAGTGTGTAATCTCATCTTTACTTTGAGGTGCCCTGTGGCTGCATCTCCAAGTTCTTCAGCATCTGATTTGAAAACTAGTGGCATTGCTTTGTTCTCAATCCTGTCCCAAAACTGGGATTGCTGGTGGCAGTCATGGTAATGTGATGGTCAGGGACATCATTAGAACTAGCCTTGGAAATGCATATTGAAGTGTAGGGAGAAAAACCTCACAGGGTGCATAAGAAAATGTCAAATCCATTGTTTTGTTAAATATCATCAGGCAAACTGACCAAGAGAGAATGTATGAGTTTGGCTTATGCTAGCTGCTGTAAAGGTACTATGAAAGTGGTTAATACACTAGAATCCTTTGTAGAGCTTTCTGCTATTTTAAACAAGTACAATTAATTTGTAATTTCTTGTTAATTTAAACAACACTTTCCTTAATACACTGCAAATGTCTAATTTTTTTAAGTGTCTTAATTCCAGTAAACTAAATGAGCTCAGAAATTTGATTGTATTAATGTCAGCTTCTCACTGAAACGTACTAAGCAGACATACAGTGTTTGCATTTTCAGATACTTGCATCTGTCAAATAATTGCTTCTTAAATCTTTCAATTACTTCATTAAAATACAGAAATGAGGGAAACTGCTGAAGTATTTGAAAGTTTTTTAAGGAAAGTTTGCCTTTTTTACTGCCTCCTGTATTTTTTTTTCTTAACTTCAAAAAGTTTTTTTTGTTCTGTTTTTAATGAAAGAGACTGCTCTTAGCATTCTTATGGAAAATCTTGGACATGGAGGGAGGAATTTTGTTGACCTGAGCTGTGCTTTAATCTTATTTCTGTGAATATCACTTTCATTTCCAGACAAGAAGCAAGAAAGAAAAAGAGCCACTACATAAGGGGAAGAGAGGAACAAGGAAATACAGGAAAAGGAAACAAACCCAGAAGTCTCAGATTTCTGGAGGTTGAATTTAGAAGAAACCTTTGCATGTGCTTGAGCTTATCAGATCTTTGGGAGCCAGTGTAGTGACAACCAAACAGTATCATGATGCATCTAGGGGTGTATGTCTATTTGCACACAGTGCCTGTTGCTGCTGATGTTATTTATTAAATATCTTTTTGCAGTTGGCAGTGCTCTATGCAAGCAGAACAAGGCTGGCATGATTGCCTGCAATCATTAGCATAAGCTCTAAAACTAATTTCAGAGATACTTTGGAGGCCCAAATCTCTGTTTAGTGATTTCTTGCTTTGTCCTTCAGTTTTGTCATCAAAATGGAAAATGAGCTGTGTGGAGTGTCACCAGTAGATTTGTGGTGACTAGATGATAAGGAACTGTAGAGGTGTTACTCTAACTGCAGTGACTGAATCAGGAAACAGAGATTTCTTTCACTATTGGTTATCTGCTCTTACTCTCTGCTTAATGAATATTTCAGCTACAATGGAGAAGATCAGCATTTTTGCAAGTACTATATCAGTCCATTTCTGGCATGAATATATGTAGTTTTCAAAACGATAGACACTTTTTTCTATTCTAAAACACACAAACAAGAATGCACTCACACCCCCATGCCCCCAAGACGCCCATTAAACAATCTCTAACAACAGATTTTGCAGTCATATATTTCTGTGAAGCCAGAAAGCTTTTACTGTCATCTCTGCCTAAAGCAAATGAAAGACATGACTGATCTCTCTATGAAAGAGGCAGGGGACCAGTAGGGAGCATGATAAAATGTGTTAGCATAGCTGCAAGGTTTCATACTGTGGTAAGCATTCTGTACATGCAAGGTGTTCCCTAATGGAAGCTTGAGGTTATTAATTCTTAACCAGGTTTGTCACACAAGTCTGACATGCTGGAGAGTGACTGCAGAAAAAGTTAACTTACAGCTAATTATTTGCTTTAGGAAGTTCCAGAAAAACCCTGAGGTGTTCTCCTTCCAGTGAAAAATGTGTAAATGCAATCTGATGATGTCGGGTTAGGATTTTTTCCACTTACAGAATCATTGAAGATGTTTTTTTCTGTATGTTTTGGGTATGTTAGAGTAGAAGTTACTATTACACAATTAATTTTTTCAGAATTTCCTTTCTGGAACCCAAAGTTAGAGTCCTATAGTCTGAAAAAAACAGGAGGTAGATGACTATAAGCCTTTTGGGAGGCACAGTGTTTATGTGCCTTTCTCCTGCTGCAAAAGTTGTTGGAAAAATATTATTCCATAGATATGCTTAATTTCTGGGGGAAATAATTTGTATTGTATTCTGTGTTGAAAAAAGCCATGTGATCTCTAATGGAATATGATGCCTAAAATCAATATTCTCATGGTGGGTTCAGTTTTATGTATTCTGCATTTTTAGTTATGAAAGAGCTATTTTTCAGTACAGCAGCTGTTATGGAGAATCATTAGCCCCTTACCTTGCCTAAGGATGGAGTCCAGTAAGGGATACTTGCTGCTGGGGTGAGCTAGTATTTACAAAGTGGTTTTTAGCACAGCTGGAGGGAAGAACTATTCCAAACAGTATTTCTGCACTGTGAACTCTGGAAAGGATTTTGAAATATACTGAAAAATATATTTGCCCATTGTTAGGTTACTTCAGTGACGCATTTTGACAGTATCAGAGAGCCAAGTTAGCCCAGCAAACTAACCAGAAGAGCTGAATAAACTCCCTCTCCAGCATGAATATAACTGAATTGGCAGTGGACATAAGGAGCAATGCTTATGATTTTTTTCCCTAATTCCTTTTTCTTTTTAATTGGACTGCCCTCTAACTACCCATGTTCCATTTAGAAATCGGTTTTGTTTTGAAAACTGAAGTTTCAAGAGAACAGTCAGATAACTTCTGGTGCCTTTCTTATAGTCAGATGGTGTAAGAAATATTGTTGTAATTAGGTAAAGCAACAAAAAGCATTACCTCTCTTTTTTTTCACCACATATATGGAGGTGACTAATTGAAGCACAGTAACTCTGCTATTGCAGTTTCAGAATGAAAGCAGATGATAAGATAGATGGTAATAGAACACAGTTTTCTGTGTGCCTGTGGTTGCTCACACATAACAGGGACCCTTTTGCTGTGGAAATGGCGCAGAATCTCTGCAAAATCATTTAGGTAGGGTGGGCTGTGATTTCATGCCTGATGCTTCTGCTCCAAATTCAACTTATTTTTAACAGAAGAAAATACAGTATCGGACGGTGAAGATGTAAGACCAATGTGGGAGTTTTCTTAGGTGGTTCTTGAATGATTTTATGATTTGAGAGAACCAAGCCCCCTCATGTTTCCTTATGAGATTTTGTGAATATCCACAACCCACGGTCCTTGGTTGGGTTAAAACTAGATGCTTATTGTGCTGTGTTATTTTTTTTAAGGCTAGGAGTACAATTTATGTTAGATTAAGTAACTCCATTAGGTATATCTCAATATTGAAACATAGTGTGAGGTACTCTAATGTATGAATCTGAAATGTGAGAACAGATAGGATCTTCAAATCTGAAACAAGCAATTTCTTCCTAAATAGTCCTTATCCTTTAGTGAAGATAGGAAACTGTGACACTTACTGCAGATATAGCTGATATTCATTTTTAGCATAATTCCTTACATCCATTTTTCAGTATAGCACATGGATTCCAGTCCTGTGTCACCATTACAATTTTTTTTTATTAACAATGCAAGTATTCAGAAATGTTGTTACAATGAAAATGCATTTCATTTTTTGCTTTTAAAAAAACCAAAAGTTTTTTGTGGGGCAAAAGTCTACAGAACACAGGGAAAACAGTTTTGCAAAATACATTGCATTATTTTGCTTGTTGACAATGATATTAAAGAACAATTGTGAATAAAATCTACAAGATTGCTGTATTTGAATTTACATTTGCAATACAATAGTAATGATCGCTATATTGTTAGAGGACTATTAGTTGCTCTCAGCCATCTTTTAGCTGAAAAGAAAATTCAGTTTGCAGAAAAGTCTGGTGGTTGGGGGTTTTTTCTTACAGTGTTTTGCATATGAGAAGCAAAAGCTGCAAAAAGGTATAAGGAGGTGAAAAAATATGATATAAAATAATCAGATTTAATCAGATTAGGGATAACAGTTCCCACAAAGTTATTGCACAATAGTGTCATAATAAACCTTGTTTATCAGTAACATTGTTGGTTGTATTTATAACAAGGGAGCTAAGTGAAATACACACCATGTTTTAACCATAACATCCAATAATATCTGAAGATGTCTGACTGAAATGGCTGGCTTTGTTTTGCTTAAAATTTAGCTCTTTTTATAAGCTGGTTGTCTTGAGCTTTTGTGTGTGTGTATGGGTGTGGTTTGGTTCAAATTAGCATGATCTATGCTCGTGACAAACCTATTTCCTTTAACGTGCTGGAGTGCTTAGTTTTCTAAGTCTGTCCATCTAACTTCATAATAAAAGTAATCAGCACACTTCCTGTGTTATTTATTTGAGATTCCTCCAAGGAATCAGTCGTTTAAGGAGAGATTTATGAACATAGACTGGTGTGTGTGAGCATGGGCTTAACCGTAAGGAACAGCATTGCCAGTTGTTTATATTGTATGCTGAACAACCACTTCAGAAGATTGCCAGCTGTGGTGTCACTCCTTAAGGTTATCAGAGTCTACAAAACAAATCGAAATAATTCTGGTCTTGCACACAGGAATAATCCCTCTACAATTTAATGGTGTTTTAAAGTGCAATTTTTGTTTCAAATGCTTTTGACAGATGAAGACAGGAATGGGTGTCTAAAAGGCATGTCTAAAAGCCACCCCAAGAAAAGACAAAAGGGGAAGAAGTAGTGGTTAAGGGAAATGGTAACCTATGATGAGATTTGTAGCTAGCTAGTATTTCCAGATGTGATGTTAAAGTTTACCTTATTTAGTTCTTGTCATATTTATCTTCTAGTCTGACTGGCACATGTTCAAATTCTTTGAATAGTTTTATTTCCATTCACTAACTAATTAACTAACTAACTAAATAAATAAATAAAATCCTACAGTCAACCTGGTTACAACTGATTTCCTTTTTCCTTGTTTAGGATTTAATTTCATCATTTTATGCATACTTGAATGATCCTCCTGGTTTCTAATTTTCTATCTTGAAATTTTTACCTTTGATCTAGCTACAGTAATTGCAGAACATTCAAGAAATTGTCTAAGGTTCTGACATGAGGTATGTAGGGAAAGAATGAAAGAAGTCCATGTTTTCATGTAATAGTCTGTGAAGGTGTCAGATTAGCTTCAGGCTGCTTGACATCTTAAAAAATTGGGTCCTAGTAAAAACTTAATGCATGTCTTTGTAATATAGTTTAGCTTCATCTGCATTATTTGAAAATCTGGTCCCACATTTATCTGAAAGTAAGTCCAGGTTACTGTCTGTGTGGGCTGTATAAGGCATATTTGATTTTCTGGTTTAGGAGTTGAAAAAGGTGTTGAATATTCGGTTTACCAGGATATCACTATAGAACCGGTGTTTCTTTGTGACTAGTTACTAAAGCAGTCTCAAATCTGGAATAATTTTATTCAGTTGCCTTCTGGAACTCCTGTTTTTTTCAGAACTTGGTCTTGTATGCAGCTCACCTTTGTACACTGTATTTTGCCCTATCTCTTCAGTGAGACATCACAACTCTGCAGCAATGGTCATCGGCAATGTTGTTCATATCTGGATGTTTCTTAAATCTTATCATCTGAGACCAGGGTTGTCACCCAAGCTGACCCAGTTTCTTATTTTGAGAAATGCTTAATTAAAAACTGGATTTCTAAACACTCTTGTATGGCTCTTTTCATGCTGGAATTTACTGTTTGTCTGTTTGTCAGTGAGACCTGTCTTATTGAGCGTCTTTGTGTTTGTTTTCTGCAAAGTGTTATACTTACCTGTTATGTATTTATCTTATCTTGGTATCTTTCTCTATTTTTTTTTACTTTAATATTGAGGTTTCTAAAGAATCTCACTGAAGAGGATCGTGTTTTATTGCTAATTAAGTAAGGGGAGCTATGATCTCATTTTAGGTCTAGAAGACCTAGGAAAAGAAGAACTTGTCTAGGGGAAATAAGAACTTTAGTATCCTTTTACATTAGATCACACAGGAAACTCAACCATATTGCTTTAAAATAGCTAAAATGTCTCAAAAGAAAAATCAAAACATATGGCTTTAGCAACAAAATAACTAGAATGAAAACTTCTTTGAAAAAATAAGTCCTTCAGGAATCAGATTTGAAGTGGTCAATGCAATAAATGGTGATTTTGCAAGCAACAGGAAACACCACTGTGGTAGGTGGTGCACCTGGTGCTGGTTTAGAGTCTTCTCAGTGCTCCAGCCCTTGGGCAGGGTTCTCACTTTAGTTAATCAAGACTGAATTATTTAGCTGAAAACTGAGTAGGGCACAGAGCTGATCCTATGCCAAGCTGGCTCAGGACAGGCAGGGTTTACTTGCTCCAGTGCAGTCACAGATGCATCCCTGTGGCTTCCAGGTGAAGTGGAACAGCTGCCTCAAGGCAACGTGGTGCTTGGCTGATAAACCCGCAGCTATCAGCACACAGGCACATGCAGAAGCACACCCACACAGCACCACTGCATATACACACACCCCCATTCCTGGAGCTGTCTAAACCTGTGTGATCTGCTTTATCCTTCCATTGCAGGAATCCTCTTTCATCCCATTACTTGAGGTAATGAAAGACTCATTGGTCTTGCCTTTTACAGATTTTCTGCACAAAAATTCTTGGTTTAAGTGATCAGTTAAACTAATGTCAGGCAGCTCAGGTCAATGTGCAAAAAGGGACCCTAAAACCCACAGGATGCTGACAGCTTACCAATAACTGAAGGAAGTTTTGGGAGCTGTAGCTACAGAGGTTCTTGAGGTCTCAATCAATCATGCTTGCTTTGGTATTGATTCATAGGATAACTGCTTTCACTTGGGCTAAAGTAAGGAGAGTAATTGAGGTATAATAACCTGAGTTAACTTTTCCAGTGAAATCTACCATGACTTAACAAGGCCAAATTAGGTAAGTTTGCTTGGTAAATCTTTTTATTTTTGGAAGACTTCCTAATGCTGTATGATTCCTATATGATAACTTGTATGAAAGTGTGTTCTTAATCTAAAATAAAGATCAAGTACAAGTGGTGGCTGGATGCCAGATCCCACTGTGGCTGGATGCCAGATGCCCACCAGAGCTTCTCTATCCCTCCCCTCTGCTAGACATGGTAGAGAAAATATGACTAAAAGTTCCTGGATCAGCAGAAGTGCAGGGAGGGATCACTGACATGTTTACAAAAGTGTCATGGACAAGTGTCAGTTCAGGGATATTAATTTAATTTCTTACCAGTCAAACCTGGTCAGAATGACGAGAAATAAATCCCAGATTTTTAAAAAAATCTTGCTCCTAACCCCTCCATTCTTTGCAACTTCACTCCCAAATTCCCTACATCTTGCCACACTGTGATGCAGCAGGACAGGCAATGGGGATTCTGGTCAGTTCATCACACGTTGACTCTGCCTATCCTTTCTCCTCAGGAGAAGGACTCCTCACACTTCTCCATAAGTCTTTCCCACAAGCTGCAGTTCTCCAGTAACTGCCCCAGCATGGGCCCTTCCTAGGGGGTGCAGTCCTTCAGACAGAGGCTGCTCCAGTGTGGGTCCCTCACAGGGCCACAAGTCCTGCCAGCAAGCCTACTCCGGTGTAGGCTCCTCTCTGCATGGCTCCACATGCCCTGCCAGGAGCATGCTCCGTGTGGACTTTCCATGGGATCACAGCCTTCACTGGGCATATCTGTCTGCTCAGACGTGGGATCCTCCATGGGCTGCAGGAGTACAGCCATGCTCACCATGGGTTTCCCCACAGCCTGCAGGGGAAGTGCTCTTCTCCAGCACCTGGATCTCCTTCTTCCCTTCCTTCTTCACTGACCTTGGTGTCTGCAGGGCTTTTCCTCTAACATGTTCTCATTCCTCTCCTCTGGCTGCAGTTGTGAAGATTTTTAGTTCCCTTTTTAGGTGTTATCCCTGAGGCACTGCAGCCTTATTGATGGCCTCAGTCCCATCTTGCGGCTGGATGGCACTGGCTCTGTCTGACATTGTGGGAAGCTTCTGGCATCCTCTCACAAAAACCACCCATGGAGTCTCCCCACTACCAAAATCGTGCTGCATAAAACCAACGCAGCATAACAATCTACAGGCTTGCAGTTCTTCCTTGGTGAAAATCACAGTGAAAAAGAAAATAATTTAATTACAATAAACACTGTGTTCTTGGTCAGTGATGCAGTTGAGCGTGTGAATCTGTCAGTTCCTCCTAGGGATCTTCTCAAGTTGTTTATCTTTCTAATGAAACACTTCAGTTGTCATAAAATGGCTTATAAGTTCTTATCTTTCACAGCAGCTCTGATATGAATTAAAAGCAGCTGCTGTTTTCAAAGAATGATATCAGAGTTTTTGCTTTCTTTTGGGTTTTGCTTGGTCAATTGTAAAAATGCCATTTTTTGAATAAAATTCTGTTCCTTTTGTATCAACCAGTTAAAAAGTTACATGCATTCTTGAAGGCCTTTCAGAATTTGCATTGATACATGTAGTAGTTTGTGGCAGTATTACTGCTTAGCTGTAGCTTTGCACATTGTTTTGCTTATACTAAGAATGTCAATATGTAATTGCAGTTATTTCTCAACAATTATTCTTGGAGGAGGATATGATTTGTGAGCATATTAATAAGTGTTTATGATGTTTTATATTCCATTTAGTTGGAAGCAGCTGATTTATGTAGAAAAGATAGGATTAAAAAAAACAAACCAAACATCAAAAAATATTTCAACTGATAAAGCAGTTTTACTAATCCTGATGAGCAGTTATGATCAGTTCTAAGGAATTAATGATACCATTTTCCTAAATTTTATATGTATTCACATAGGTAACTTCCTAGCTGTGAATTGTGAACTAAAACCATTGTACTATTTCTTTACTGTTGCTGTGTTTATTTATGACTGTTAAAGCACCTATGTCATTTAGACAGGGTTGTGTTAAAATCTTGGGAAGTTCATAGCAGGACCCTCTTTAGGATTTATAGCTTTACTGAAAAAAGACACATCACATCCCCTTGAGTCACTTCTCAAGGGGAAGTGCTGCCACTTTCTCTGTATCTGCAGAATTACATGAAAATCAGAATGAGTCTGTCCACGTTGGAACTGGGAATTTTACTAATATTGTAGTATTTATATTAAAAAGTGACAAACTTTTTCAAAGACCCTGAGATAGAGTTTTTAAATATGCAAAGACAATTGTAAAGCATTTCTTGGCAAGTTTTATGCAAAATGAGGTAGAATCAGATGTTGACTTAATATATAAATATTAATGTGTATCTATATTATTTTGTCTCATCAACAAAACTGAGTTTTACAATTAGCTGATAAAATACAGAGGCTGGTAAAGGGGACCACAATTACACTTCTTACTCTCTGCAGGTTGTTTACTTATTTGTGACATGTCCTAGCTCTGCTGTCTCTAAGAAATTCATCACTACTCTCATAAGGAAAATGAAGTTATTTGCATTCCTCAATATAGACAGGAATTAAAAATGTATGGATGGATGTCTTACTAAAAAGAGAAATAAATCAGTAATTAAACTGCAGAGATGGGATAGAGATAATTAAAATATATATAAAAATTGGCTTTACAAGCTATAAAAAGAAACCCATCTGTTTTAAAAGAAAATACAACCAAGTATAAAGTCAGCTTGACTCATATTTTTTTTCATAGCTTTTGAACATCTGTGCAAAGCACTTTACTAGTGTAAGTAATGATGGGTTTGCTTTTATCAGGATTTCATTTACAGGAGTAGAAGGCTATATATTCAATACAAACACTGCTGAGCCCACAAGTCTAACTGGGATTGCTTCCATCAAAAGTTTGTTACAGGGGTGCTGCTGTTCTACTTTGAGGCTTTTATTAGTGCAGGCTCCTATCTCCGTGTCACATCCTGCCTGAAGGTCGTAGGAACAGTCAGCATGTGCATAAGCATGCCTTCTGAAGATAATAGTATGTAGGAACTAATTTTATGTACTGCATTTCTTTTCCTTCCAAATTTTGCATATATTTGCACGGGAACATTATAATGACTATCGCCTTCTCCCCTAGAATTTTTTTGCCTTTCAGGACTTAAACTTATTCAGAGAATAAATCCATAGTCTGGAGAAGCTGTTTTTCAGTTTGTTTTCCTCACTTGTCAGATTATGAGGTTTTCTTCTACATTTTCATCATATTTCAAATCTGTGGTAATACATTGCAATAAAAATCCAGAAACTGTTGTATTATGTGCCTGTAGTGCCTGAAATACCCAATGCATTTTTGGATACTTAGGAACACAACTGGTAACCAAAAGGTTCCTCTCTCAGAATGTGTCTGGCCAAAACTGAGGCCAACTAAATTTTGAAGTTAACTGTTATCTGCAGTAAAATGTCTAATTGTCTTACTTTTCTAGTAGAAGGAAATAAATTATGTGGTTTTCCTATCTAAACCATGAAACTCTTTGACAAGAAATAAATATTAGCTTGATCCAAAGTTTGGCTTATACTAGGGAATATTTTTTCTCTTAATGGGGTAAAAATCCTCCTATGACTGCAGTTTAAAGATAATAAAAATTAGGTAAAGAGAGAGAAGTAAAGGAAAAAAACCTAAAATTATGAAAAAGGTATAAAAATTCCAGTACTTTTAATCAGAAGCAAATTTTTTTAAGTTAAGCAAAATATTTAAAATCTTTACATAATTTAATTAGTACTAGAATAGCTATTAATCTAGTAACAAAGCCTGAGAAGTCTATATTGACAAAATTGCTAGGAAATTTTGTTAAATAGGATGCCTTGGTCCTGCTTGGACTTTTGATCAGACATTTATTTGTCTTTTGCTTTAGTGAGCAGAAAGAGAACTTAATTCTATGTAAGAAGCCCAAGGTTGCTCTGCTCTTTCACATACATATGCAATTACTTAGTAGAGCCAGCACTAATTTTGTTGCTGTTAATTATGGGCTGAGAAGGCTTTCTATGAGAAGGCCTTATTTTCTTTGCTTATAATTCTGCTTGATTTGAACCATTAGACCTAAAGTTTTCTATGCCATGAACAGATTTGTTTAAATTTTGTAAAAAATATTATTGTCCTTTGAGGAAAAAGATTAGGGGAACTGTATTGCTGATCTGAAAACCGAAATGCCTCCTAACAGACAAATTGCTTCACATGTGTACTCGGGGTAACTTTACTCACTACTTCAGCTACTTCAGTGACTTCAGGGTGTGAAGAGGAATGGACTGGGGAGGAAAAATAAAGTCACATGAGAATGCAGAAGAGCACTGGTCTGCTTTAAGCAGAAAATACAGTAGGAGTGATCACAAGCTACAATAGGAACAGAGACAAAAGATATGTAGGGTTTAGAGCATTCACCTTCTAGAGCAGGCAGTCAGAGTTTTCATTCCTACACTCCTTTCTGCTCATCTGCAACTCAAACCAAACTGAAAGGGTTTTTTTCTAATTTGTCTCCATTCATTAAAAAATTAAGCACGTGCAGAGGATTTAGAATTTAATAGAATTAGTAGTACTAGCCATGAGTAAAAATGGCCCTACCTGACTATTTCCAACCCAGATTTGAGCTTCTGTGCTTTGAACTTGCTATTCTTCCAGCCCTAGGTTGCCATGTCCCACACCTTTGATCCTTAGCTTTACTGTAAAGTTCAAAATTGGATAAGAGCAATTTCTGTAAGATGCATGGAATAATGGGTACTTGGTTTTAATTTCTGCTTTTTGGCAAGGAACATAAAATTACACACAGAATTTAGTAAAGAATAGAAGTGTGGAAATTTCCTATGCTTATAAACTGAGGAAAGTCAGTCTTAAATCTTCCATTGCATCAATGTTTTTAAGTTTTTGTAAGAGAAAAGGTGTGTATGAAGAGGGACATAATGCTTTTTTAGACCTACTCAATATAGGTGACAAAATTTGGTCATAGAAGCCTCCTTCAAGTCTGCAATACAACATTAATTTCCAATTAAATACAATTTGAAAATAATGATTTGGCACTTTCATTACATGTAACCACTTAGATTATCTGAGGAAAAACTTCAGTGAGTGGGAAGGAATATTGACAGGATTGGAAATGTGATAGTTAATCCAATGGGATGTTATGCTATGGGTGGTCTTTTCATTTACAGAGGATGAAAATTGAATTATATTTCATACTTCTAAAAGACAATAATGTAGTATTTTTCTAAAGGACCCTGTATTTCCTTACTTTTGAATCTTAATTTTCAGACTTGCACTTGGCCTTTGTTAAACCTTTTGAGGTTCCCATATCTTGAGCTTGTCCTGATCCATCTGGATGACATCCTGTCCTTCAGGTGTGTCAACTTAATTATACCACTCATCATGGTGTCACTTGCAGATTTGCTAAGTGTTCACTTGATCCTGATGTCTGTGTCTTTGATGAAGACATTAAACAGCAGTGGTCCCAGTAAGGGACGCCACTTGTCACTGATCTCCATCACAATACGCAGCCATTGACCATCACCCTCTGAATGTCACCACTGATAGATCTTTAAACATTAAGGAACCCAGCTGACACTAAAGAGAAAAAGATCAAATTTAATTTCCCAGTAAAAGATAGCTCATTCTTTTCCTTGCTTTCTAAAAATCAGGAGACAGATCAGATCAGATCAGCATATTCACAATAGTGGTAGGAATACTAATGATTATATCTGTAATTTCTAGTTTTAGTGCATTTTGGCTTACTAGGATGAAGTATTATTCTTTCTTCCTTTTTGATAAGATTAGTGAAACTCCTATATGAATGAGGTCATTTGCACATTTTAGTTCATAGTTCTCAGAAGGCAAAGGTTACCTGGTTTTGAGGGAAATACACTTGATAATTAAACCTATCTTCCTAAAATTTGTGTCAGTATCCTCTGTGACTTAACTACTGCTTGAGCGTCCATATCCTTTGTGACCTATTTACTGCCTACATACTACATCTGTCTTCAGTCACAATAAGGGAAAATTATTTTGTTGCCACATATATAAATGAACTTATTTCGGTTATCATCTCTCTAAAAAGTGTTGCTTTCCCCATTTTATTCAGTGTTCTAAACAAGTGTTGTCAACCTCAGCAGCAGGTTGAGGGAAGTGATTCTTCCCCTACTCTGCCATTGTGGATCTCATTTGGTGTACTGCATCCACTTCTGAAGTCTTCAGCAGTGTTCTGTCTTTCACAACAAAAGACATCAACCTGCTGGAGGAAGTCCAGGGAAGGGCTAGAAAACTGATCCGATGACTGGAGCTTCTATTTTATGATGACAGACTGAGGGAGCTGCAGTCTGGGGAAGAGAAGTCCCATGGGAGACCTCCTTTCACCTTCTAGTACATGAAGGGGAGACCTCCTTAAAAAAGGAGGGCGAACAACTTTTTACATGGACAGATTATGATACGATACGATACGATACGATACGATCGATACGATACGATACGATCGATACGATACGGGGGAAGGGTTTTAAACTAAAAGAGGAGAGATTTAGATTAGATATTAGACAGACGTTCTTCACTCAGAGGTTGGTGAGGCACTAGAACAAGTTGTTCCAAGCAGCTCTGCATATATCATCCCTGGAAGTGTTCTGGGCCAGATTGGCTGAGACATTGAGTAACTGTCTTGGTTTGAAAAAGAAGACAGGTGTCTGCTAAGGAAGGCAGAAATCCCCCTTGAAGTGAATAAAACTGTAAACCACTCCCCCCTCCCTCTTCAAAATGTTATAATCTTGAAATCAAGGTGCTCTCAGGCAGAGATGTGGGAATAGGAATAACAGTTCTTTTACTAAGGAAATTAAAATAAAAATGCAGTAGTACAAAAAAAAACCCACTGACAGAGTCAGAATACAACCTGACACCCTGTTAGGCAGGGTGTTGGTAGCAGTCCAATTAAATGGTGGATGCAGTCCTCCTGCAGTGACAGATGGTTCTGTTGTAGCAATGATCCTGTAGAAGGGGGTAGTTTTCCTATGAAGGTCCAGTGGCACAGATGGGTCTGTTCTCTCCTCTGTGAATCCAGAGGAGAAAGGCTGCTTGTGTGTTTCCAGTCCTGATTCCATCCAGTTGTAAATGCTTGGCTTCTTCCCCTGGGTGGGGCATCTCACAGTGGGATGATGTAACTTTATCAGTCATGCAGTGACACTCAATGGCCCGTTAATAGAAGATTAACAGAAGATATCCCCCTGGAGGGAGGATGGGTCATGGAAGAGATAAAGAACACTACCCCACCTGGTTTTAACCAGATGGTAATAGAATACATACTTCTGGATACATCTTGCATTGCACCCCAAGATAGCAACCTAGTCTAGTTTGAAACGTGTCCCTTTCTATGGCAGAAATTTAGATCTAGAAGGTCTTTACGGTCATTTCCAACCCAAACCATTGTATGATTCTATGACTATCTAATTTTACTTTTTAGAGGATTTGGTATGTATAGTCGTAACAGAAGAATAGTAGCAGCTCTCTGTAGGCACACATCCAAGCAGATAAATGTAATAAATGCATTAGGTGGGTTTCAAGGAGCTCTGAAATTATTTCAACCTGATCATAAATGAAAATTGTGTAAGAAAGGGTTTCTCTTACTATGTGGTGTCACAATTGTTATGAAATAGAACTAGTGGCCACCTTGAAAAAGTAGTTATTTGCTTAATATTCATCCCATTAAAAAAAATGTAATCTTATCCTACAGAAATACCCTCAGCTAGGTATATGTCTGTTCTCCTTCCTTCAGGGAATTTTTATTATTATAACCTTTTACAGTAAGAGGTAAGAGAATAGTAACATGGATTATTGCCCTTTGTTTCAATTTTTTCTCATCTTTCTCTTTTCTGTCTTATGTGCTCCATCCAAAGCACAACTCAAGCCAATCAATTTAATAGAAACTAATTTCTGAATAATTTAGGCCAATTGGATTGGTAAAATCTGTGGTCCTTAATATTTTTTCTGAATTGTTTTCACCCAGAATTCTCCAAATATATAAATCCCATTTATTTTCTATACTCCATTGCACCTCCCTATTTGTTATCTTTTGGAGTTTTTCTTTTTGCTTTGTTTGATTTGAAAATCTATAGTAAAGATAGAAGTGTTTTCTATATATTTGATTCTGTGACAGAATATTGTGTAAAAACAGTGACATCATGTAAAAGAAAGTGCATATAAATTATGAATTCCTTAATGAATTAAATCACTAAGCTAGATATACTTCAGTGATTTGTAAGAAAATCATTACTTAAGAACCAATCAGTGAATATGGTCTTTTACTGCCTGGAAAAAAATTTAGTTTCAAATCTATGACTTGAAACCACTTTTTTCATATGATAAGCCATCAAATCTCCTTTAAAACCATTAATATTTTCAACCATGAAAAGACGTGAGGCAGTACAAAATGGGTTTCAAATTATCACTGTCTAGCTGAAATACTTTTTCTTTTCACTAATCAACCATACTTCCCAATTCAGAAGTCCAACAATGAAGTATCTTGTTAAGAATATTTTATAATACTGGGAAGTTGAAGAATTACTGTTCAATCTTAGATCTCCTGTCACTGTGAAGTATATAAGCTTTGATTTTTTTAATTTTAATGTAAGGGCAATTCTTGGTGATGCTGTAAGAACACAGTCATGTTAATTAATGTTGTATTTTCATACCATACAGTCAGAAAGCACAGCTATCTATGCCTGTGGAAAAGTATAAGGGCAATATAATTAGGATTTCTTCTAAGGAAAACATTGTAACAGACAGACATTGTGCCATGCTTATGTTATTTTAATTGGATGTTTAGCTTAAGGGCGTTCATAATTTATCATAAACTCTAATGGTAATACAATCAGCTGGAAGGAAGCCATACTTATCTCTTTGATTACACCATAAGAAATGAAATCCTAATTTGAACATCCTTGTTTTAATATTCTTTTACTGACATGGCAAGGAGTGAAGACTTGGTTGACAAGGAGGTCATGCTGTTCAGTGTCTTGGGTAATGACTTGGTGTAGTATAAGTGTAAGACACACTAAATAAAAAACAAGATTTAATCTGGCCTGTCATGCAGAAATGTGGCCAGCATGCAGATTGATTAAAAGCTTTTATGTCAAGGGGATGAAGAAGTATTACAGGAAGTCTTACTGTACTGATTTTGCCTTTTATTTTTTTGGAACAACTCGGATACCTTGGGTCCTCTAGTTCAATCATTACTTCCCCAGTGGTAACTTCTGAGAAACAACTTTTAGTCTACCAACCACCAGAGCCAGGTTCCGGTCTTTCCCGAATTTCGAAGTTGTTACAAATTTTATGATTAACCTTCCTATAAGAATGATGGAGTATTTAATGAGTGGGGATAGATTAGAGAACCTTGGTCCATATTAGGTAGATCTGCTGGCACTTCTGCTTTCCTTCTTAATATGAGAGCTTAAAATATGACTTGGCAATACATTTAAGTGTTTTCAAGATATGTTTACCAAAAAAGAGAATAGTTCATTTTTCACTAGTCTATGATTATTGTTTTGTTGTCCAAAGGTGTTGAAAATCCTCTTTTAAGAATGTTAATGTGATGTGATCATGATGTGATAATTTTTTTTTACTAAATATATTTTCCTTGGAGTAGTTATTAACGTTGCATCCTGTAGGCTTGATCTTTGTGGTGAGCTTGTGCTGACACCTTCCAATGTGCCATTATGAGCTACCAAGTTGCTTTTACCCTGAACAGTAAGGATTCTCATTTCTCTTGTTCCTTATAATATGATGTTGGATATTTGTATTGTCTGTATGATTAATCCTTTTAGCTTCATGCTAAGATCTGACCTTCAATAATTTTAAAATTCAATAATTTTGGTCTCCCTTAAGTACTTTTTCACACACATTTTCTGCTTCTCCATTTTGCATCTGCTGACTTTCTAGTTCTTTGTCCTAGTAAAAAATATATGTCTGATTTATGTTAATTATTGATTAATATATTATTGATGTTTTGTTGTTACTGCACAACTGTATGTTTCCTCCATAAAGTTAATATTCCTAGCTCTAAAAAATATCTTACTGGAGGCAATTCTTAGAGGCTTTGCTCCCAGTATCCAACTCTGTCAGCTGCTTCTGGCTGGGAAGCAGGTCTGGGAGGCAAGACCTGTGCATGGCAGGAATACAAAGCCTCACCACTGTATGAGTGAGCAAAGAGGGAAACACAGTAGCTGATAAGCTACTCTCTGTGATTTTTGAAAAGTCACAGCAGTCAGATACCATTTTTAAACTGTTGAGTGGTGGGTTAGATGGGTAGATGGATCAGTGAGTAATGAGTTGTTTGAGTGGTGACATCCAAAGAGTAGTGGTCAGCAACTCAGGGTTCTGATGGAGGGAGGTCAGTGACAAGTGGACTGCATCAGGGACCAGTGCTATTTAATATCTTCATTAATGACACAGATGAAGGGATCAAGTGCACTCTCAGCAAGTCCACAGATGACACCAAGCTGAGAGGTGGGGTTGACACACCTTAAGGATGGGATTCCATCCAGAGGAACTGCAGCAAGCTTGAGAAGTGATCCCATGGGAATCTCATGAGGTTTAAAGAGCAAGCACAATGTGCTGAACCTGGGTTGGGGCAACTCCCAGTATCAGCACAGGCTGGGGCTGAACAGACCAAGAGCAGCCCTGTGAGAAGGCCCTGGGGATGCTGGTGGGTGAGAGGCTGGACATGAGCCAGCCATGGGCACTCCCAGCCCAGAGAGCCAAACGTGTCCTGGGCTGCATCCAAAGCAGCGTGGGCAGCAGGGGAGGGAGGGGATTCTGCCCCTCTGCTCTGCTCTGGTGAGACCCACCTGGAACCCTGCATCCAGCTCTGGGGTCCCAAAAAGATGTCATGGGCCTTTCGGATCAAGTCCAGAGGAGAGCCACAAAGAGGATCCAGAGTGATGGAGCATTTCTCCTAATGAGACTGAGAAAGTTGTTCAGCCTGTACTTGACGGGAGCTTACAAGAAAGCTGGAGAGGTACCAGGGTGTGGAGTGTGAGGAGAAGGGGGAATGGCTTTGAAACTGAAGGATGGCCAATTTAGATTAGATATAAAAAAGAAGTTTTTTACTGTGAGGGAGATGGAACGCTGCACTAGATTGCCCAGGATGTTGTGAGATTCTCCATCTCTGTGAATACAATGCCAATGTGGATGAGGCTCTGTGCAACCTGTTCTAGTTGAAGATACCCCTTGTCATTGCAATGGGGTTGGACTAGATGGCCTTTAAAGCTCCCTTGCAATTCAACCTATTATATAATTCTGTAATTCCCTCTTACCTCCTGTAGATAAAAAGATATGGCACCCAGAAAGGGGCATTTCTCACTGGGTCATTTTTTTAATGATCCAAGATTACTGCTTATCAGTGTTTCCTGCTGTGGGCAGCACCTTGTCATAGCTCTAAGTCTCCCAGACAACTTCCATATGAGTATAAATAAATTAAGTCATGACTGAGGATTTAAACCTTACTTTAGTGTGCTTGTGTAACCTATTTCAGAGAATCACACAGAATCAGTCAGGTTGGAAAAGATCTTTGAGAACATCAAGTCCAGCTTGTGGGTCATCAAGTCATCTTGTCAACCAGGCCATGGCACCCAGTGCCAAGTCCAGTTTTTCCTTAAAACACCTCCAGGGACAGTGCCTCCACTGCTTTCCTGGGCAGCCCATTCCAGTGCCCCACCATCCTTTCTGTGAAGATCTTCTTCCTGACGTCCATCCTAAATCTCCCATGGCACGTCTTAAGTCTGTGTCCTCTTGTTCTGTTTCTGGTTGCCTGGGAGAAAAGGCTGACTCCCACCCAGCTACACCCTCCTTTCAATGAGTTGTAGAGAGTGATAGTTCACCCTGAGCCTCCTTTTTTCCAGGGTGAACACTCCCAGCTCCTTCAGCAACTTGTCACAGGACTTGTGTTTCTAGGCCCCTCCTTCACCTGCCTTGTTACTCTATTTGTCTGTCTATCCTAGCTAGTATGAAAGCACACTTTTTTCCCCCTTGGATGTTGTCTTTCAGAAGTTCTGTGCTCCACTATGTTCGTATCTTAAGACCTAATCTACCCAACAGCTTTTATAAAAAGCCAGATTTGATGAGTTTGAATAAACATGCTGATTTCAAAGCAAAACAAGTAAATTTAAGGCTCTTAGAGTTCTAAACAAGAAGTTGGTGCTCTGCTGCAAGTGTTTTATGAGATTGCCGATTTTTATCTTACTATGTTCTTCCTTTTAAGTTGTAGACTAGCACTAGTCCTGATCTTTTTCTCTTTTTTGTCTACCAATTCCCACTACCCTTTATCTCTTTTAATACCTCAGATTTTGTCAGTATGTTGTATTTATTACTAGAAAATAGGAAGTGAAACAACTTGGCCTGAGCTTGAAGCAAGCAGACTATTCAGCTATTTAAGGTATCCAAAAGGCTTCCAGGTAGCTTTAGATCTCCAAAACTTTGCTTCCCCTATAAGCTTGTTTATATTGTCCATTTTGCTAGATAGTGTTAGAAACATATATTACCTCTGTCTCATATTCCTGGCTCCAACTTTAGACCAGCGCTGTAAAAGATGGCAGTTTTTATCTGATGTTGCCTGGATGAATGTAATTTATAATGGATGCTGCAGGTTGAATTCCTTTGTTCCATCTTTAAAGGTATAATCAAATATCATTCCTATGCTAAGCTTCTGTGTTTTCCAGTTATGTATATCTCTTGATAATGCTTATCCTTTCTTTATTTTTTGTGGAAAAACCTATCCAAGTAAGTCCAATGGACTAAGGGTTTAAAATACGTAAACTAATAGTGAAATACTGCTATTTATGAATAAACAAAGGCATCCAAGACCAAGTGTTTTCCTACACTGTTTTTGTCATTGATGCTTACACCTTAATATAAAAAAAATTGTAATGTATGCAAACAGTTAATTTGTTTGATTGATGAAGTATTTAAACAGAATTCATGATATTACTTAATGGAAGTTTTAGATGCAATTTTTTATACATTATTTCAGTGTTATCTGGTAGTGCTGGAATATAAATCTGTACTTAATTGGCTATGCAAGCATTTATTGATTTTTTTCTTTGAATAATTAAAGAATCCAAAAGCTTCTTTAAAGGGTAAACCCAGCAGTTTTCTGAAGTGTGTTTGCAGTGGAATGAGAACTTCTTGAGATTAAAAGAAAAAAGAAAATTATAGCTGGTAAACAGTAGCAAGGAAAATAAGCTGCATGCTCTGCTTCAAAAGAAATAAAATTTTAGATGCATAATTATGGGTTGTGTTGAAATATATAGGGAGTTTAAAGAGTTTTTCTCATTTCGATGCTTGAGGTAATTTTCATTAGTATTATGGTTTAGTGTTAAGAGTTACAATTATTTCAGACATGAAAAGACTTCCTTTCAGAGCTGCCTATACTGAGAAGAAAATATCTCTAGAAATCAGACAAGTGACAGTGAAGGCAAGTGCAACATTCTGTTGTTTCTGCTCTGGAGATCTGTTCAGATGAGATATCTGAACAACCTCTGTTGAGAAACTCACCAAATTCCTTCATATTTGGTTCCAGGCTACAGGGGATTGCAAACTTAAGTCTCCTGGCATTTCTGCCTAGGATCACTTCTGCACTGGTTAGGGGTCCTTGGCCACTTTTGGGCTGATCTTCTGTTTAGTTTTAGAAATTTGTCATTTTCATTAACCTAGTGCTTTTTTTTTATTATGGTCCCCTGTAGCTAAATCCCCCTATTCCAGCCATGTGAACATTCCTGATGTGGATTAATTTCCCAGTGGGAGGAGTGGGTGTAGGGAAGACTTATGTTGCAGGGGTGGTAAGAGTGCACTGTCAGTATTCACTTGCTGTCACAAATGCAGTTTCTGACAAAGCAAGCCCTATATGCAGCAGTACCCTGCCTTATTCAGAATTATTTTGTTATCAAAAGGATCTGCTGGTGAGCTGCGTTCTTCTGTATGTGGCAAGATATATTTCCTGAGCAAGAAATTCTTTCCAGTTTACCTGACCTTTCCAAATTTTTGCATGGTCATGTAAGTTAATTGATCCTCACCAATCCACAGAATAGTCTGGCATCCCATCTTTCTACTGTGACTTTTTGAAATTACTCTTTCTTACTAATGTCTATTTTCCACCTTCATGGCCTTTTCAGACAACATTATTGTGGTGGTTTTGCATTGGTTGATATTTAGGAAGGAGGAAGAAAATTAATGAATCTAAACCACTACAGTTAGCAAACTGATCTTTCTCTTCAGGCAGATACTTAAAAGCTCTGCTTTTCCCAAGAAATAAGCATTGAGTAATCTCATTTGCCATTTGTCTGGTAGGTGCACATTCAGTCTTGTTAGCCAAAAAGAAATACTATATTATCCACAAGATGTTATACTGCGCTGTTTATGGCAACATAACACTGTGTGATACTAACAAATCAGTCAGCATTTTTAATTGCATGAAAGTTCAGTTCAGGAAATGTCATTTTGTTTAACTCCCTGTGTACAATACAGTTGTTGAGACCATGTGTTTCATCTTCAGGTGTGTTGTACTCATTTTGTAGGGCTCCCAGTACATAATTTTGGGTATATCTAGAACATGTGAGGGAAAAAAAAAGATACGCATATAAATAGAAGGGTATCAAATAAACACAAAAGAATTACTGATTTTTTTACTGTGTCTAAGTACTTTCTGCAAATCTGCAGAAGAGTAAGATACTCCCAAGAAAAGAAGTAGGTGAAAAACTTTACTGTAAAATCATGGGAAAAGAGGAAAAATGAACAGAGAAAGTAGCATCTCTTTAAGGCTGAGTTACTTAAAATAATTTTGTACTGTGCTATGTATTTCCCTCTGCACACATGCTGATGATACAGATCATATTATACAAATTAAAACATATGCTGAATTGTCAGTGTTTCTAGTCTTCCAAAGTTTATATTTTTGTGAAAAGCTTTTGGAGGAGCTTAGGTACAGATTTCCTAATATTGATTCTAGACATTTCTACCACTCTCTTCCTCATCAAATTATGTTTTGGAGTATAAGCTTACTAATTAGTATGGAATTGTAAGGCTATGAAGTAATATAAGTTAAACAGGTCACAGAGATCATCTGGTCCAGTCCCTTGGTCTTCAAGCAGGATCTATTTCAAGACTGGAACTCAAAGTTCCATCAGGTAGCACTGGATTAACATTACTTGGTTCCAAAACCTCATGTTTTTGCAAGCAGAAGTGTTGGGGGATGACAGACAGATTTGATAGAACGCCTATCACTGCGCAAAAGTAGTTTGTATTAAGTAGCACTTTATAACTAATTGAGATATAAGCTTAAAAGGAGAAATTTTTTGGTGCATGGCTTGCATAGATAAATCCTCTAGCTACAGTAAAGATGATTCTATTATTTCTTTTAATATTTATGAAAAGTGAAGTTCTGTTTCCAAATATCTGTGGACTTTTGGAAGGATATGGCTGTTTGGTTTTGCTGTCTTGTATCAAAACGTACTTTATGGAAACTTAGGTAAAACTGAGGGTTAAAAGCAATAAAAATAGCTTGAGAAAAATATTTATTAGTTTCACTTCAGCCTCAAATTTTAGTCTCAAATAGTAGTACTATTAAAGACTCCTAAACAATAGGAAAAACCTTTTGTGTCCCAATAATTGACTTCACTGATGGATAGTACCTCATATTTGTAGATTATAATGATAAATATACTGTGAATAGTAAACTCAGATGATTGCTTTCACTTAGAATTTTTCATTTAGGGAGAGATATGACCAATTTGTGAAGCAGAGAAATACTGCAGTTTAACTCAGCATTTAGATCTCAGTATTTGTAGCCCTGAAGCTAACTTTCACTTGGTTTAAAAAATAATTCCATAAGCACGCTAGAACTTGAATAACACTTATTTTGCTAACACAAAAATTTAGGTGTTTTGTGTTATGATTCAATAATCATTGTAAACTCTCTTCAGGACTGTGCTTAAGGATTAAGAAGGTGGCAAAATAACTTTCTTCTTTTGCTCCTTAAAGTTAATGAGTAGGCATTTTTTTCAACTGCATATTTAAAAAGTATATGTTTTGTAGGAAGAAATACTGGTAAACACTCTGGTGCATTGCTGCGTATAAGCCTTCAAAAAGGTTTAGTGTGTTGCGCTGAACATGTGTTGACATAAAAGATCATTATTTTTGTGGTCAAATTTGACAATGCTTTTTATACATAGTATCAATTCTGTAAATAGTAAAGCATGTACATAAAAAGCTAGGGTTTTTTATAGAGTTTACTTGATGCAGGTTATAGCTAACTAGTAGACAGTCATGTAATGTGTGTTATTTTAACAATGGAGTATTTTAGTGACTTGGTACAAATGCAGAAAGAATTAATTATTGAATAATTATCTTTAAATTTATGAAATACCACTTTTTAATAAATTCTTTCTTTGTCTTGTACTGTGTGTGACATAGCAGGTTGTGTGAGACATATTTGGTTGTAAGGGAGCCCTTTATGGCAGGGCAGGAACCTTGGCAAAGTCCATTTTGGAGATATGGCTGTGAGGTCATGGGAGTTTTGGCTTCAGGGTTGCCAAATGGGTTGCTCCATTTCTTGATATGTGGAAGCCAGAGAACCATTTTAGCATTTTAGCATTGAGCTGTTACCTAAGGAAGCACACATGCCCCACCAAGATGTTCAAAGGACATGAAGTACATGCTAACAGTTGTCACCTGGATGGATAATGGCAATGCTATTGTGGTAAATCACCTTCTGTAATGAGGCAATCAATGGAAAAACTGCAGATGGCTCTACCTGCTGGACTGCAAGGGTGCTACTTCAATGCCATGGAGGGCATGTTCATCTCCCAAGACTCATGGTTGTAAACATGTACCTGGTCCCAGTGCTCTTACTGGTGTCTCACTGTGTAACCCCCTGATAATGAGAACCTGCTTTTCCCTGTTGAGCTCTCTCAGTGACTGCGTATGTAGGAGCAACTACAAGTCTGAACATCACTGGGTTCACATGAGGCTTAAGCTATGACAGGAAAATTAGTTATACCTTCTCTGTGATCACTCATCCTTTATCAGCTAGAACAGGAAATGAGTCTGATCTTTGGCATCACCAAAACCGCTAAGTCAGCCATTTCCATTTCAAATCCTAGAGGAAAGATTGGCAGTGTGTAAGGGGCTGTTGTTCATTGTAACTGGAACTGTTATTATCAGTTTCTTAACCTGTCATCCTTTCCACATTATTCCGGTGCTTCTCTTCTGAAGGCTGGTTTGCCCCAAAGAAGGGTGTTAGTGATGCCAGGCAGTCCAAACCTGACAAAAGGCTGTCAAGCCTATCTTCCTTAAATCTGCTGACTACTAAAATGCTGTCTTTTCCACAATTGTTTCACTTAGATAATACCCAGGGTAATTAAGGACATTTTTCTGCTTCCTTCCATGCATGCTGCTGTCCTTGTATACCAGTGCTTTTTGATTTGTCTATTTACAAGCTAAATTAGAAAAATCCTGACAAATTCCTTTTGCATTGATTAGGTCCCATGCATTTGATACAAATGCAGGTCCAGAATTGTGTGAAATTGTTGTGTCTTTCTGAAATATTCTGACTGATGCAACACTAAATTTTGTGTCCCCTTTCTATAGAGGATTCACACTGAATTTTCATAATCTTTTCATGTCACCTTACTGTATGCTAATATTCTTATGTTTTCTTTGTATGTCAATTACTTTCAGTTTAAAATGTCAGCTTTCCTAAGATACTTAGTCACTTAACTCTTGCTACCAGGAGTATAGCATTAGATGTGTTGTTTTATTATAATGACCTAATTTCTGCAACTTCTTAATTTCCAAGTTCTCTGGCTCTTATGGGTTGTCTTCGCTTTTCATTTAGTCATAATGTCCTTGACTGTGTGTCATGAGCATTGTCCTAGATTTTTTGCCAGTGTCACTAGGTACAATATTATTCCTTAGAAGCTTCTGTAATAACTTCCCTCCAAACTGATAATTCCCCACTTGTACATAGCTTGTTATTGCTTCTCTGTTATCTAGTTTATATGCATTGCATAATTCCAGTCTTAATCCTTGTCTTCTCCAGGCTGATAGTATTTCTCAGAGCACCAAAACTGGCTTGCTCAAGTCTGTCTTCTTGTCCAGAAACTCAGAGTACTTTTAGTTTAGTGTTGCATTTTATTATAGTACATATTATTTAGACCATCCTAATGTGCCTATAGTCAACTGAAATTTTTTTTTAAGTGCTCAAGTTCCTGCTTTTCAGGAAAACAGTATCATCTCAAACACAGTAGATTTACATGTGTACTTCGTAGGGATCCCCTGACCTCACTGAAAGGAGTGAATAAATCTTCATCTTTAAGCAGAGCTAAACTGTAAAGAGCAGAGGGAAGAAATGAATTATTCCTATTCATCTTATTTCCACATTTATTTAAAGTCCAGTTTACATAAAATGGTCAAGTTTCGCACTACTGTGGATTTAAGAACAGCTCAAGTGGACGGAGGATTAAGTTTCATGTTTCTCTGTTATAAGGGTAGAACTGTTCTTAATACTCAAAGAAAAACTGTGTTAATTTAAAAAGTACTATTGGCACTAACTCTTTTAATATGTGATAGTCTTGTAGTAATAAAGTTGGTTGGTTTGGGCTTTTGTGTGTATGTAATAAGAACTTCCCTGTTTTATTACGTCAGTTAATCACAGTGATTACAATGGTTTCAGAGCTTGCAATACAAATTATTTTGTGCTTGTGTATTGGCTATTGTATTTCTCTGCCACAATAATAAAACATTAAGTTTATTCTGATTTCTTTCTTATAATTTTTCTAATTCCTGCTTGCAGTTCAGAGTTCCTCAGAGCATGATTAGAGCATTAGTATTTTTTGCCAACTTCTAGTTTCAGCTGGCATGGAAAAAGAAAGCAGAAGTCCGTGCCAACTCTTGCATTAATTTTGCTGTAAAAATCATTCAGAAGACAGCAAACTGCTCAGAAAAGTCACAAAGTCATGCAGTATGAAAAGGTAAAATGCTGGGTGTCCATGTATTGTATTGAAGAAAAATTCTTCCATTCATTGCTTTCAGTGAATGTAAATTTGTTGTATCATGTCAAACTAAATGTTCATTTGGCAAAATACTCTGTCTGTGCAGTAATTGGTAGGAGAAGCTGAGCCAGGCATATACAATAAGGAAATATTGTGATATATCTTCAGCTGGAGCTCTGGGAATTCTAGATAGCAGTGATTGGAGTTTCCCACTAAGCTGTTGCCTCACTCTTCAAACAAATCCAAAATTTCACCATCAGCAGCTTGCTATAACAGTAAAATCTGTGCTTGAGGTGTGTGATTATTTCCTTTTCTGTTTCTGAGTCTTGAGTGCATCCTTGTAAGTGCATAGTTCTTTATGTGAGAAGAGGTGGTACCATTCCTATCAATTTTCCTTAGGTGCTCACTTACTCTGACTCCAGTGATCTCAGGGTTTGCCCTCTACGGATTACTCCCTTTTGCCCTAGTTATCTGTTTATTTAATGCTCCAGATGTGCAGTCTTTGGGTAGACTTGGTTAATATTTTTGTGCCACATGACAATTGATGACAAAGTCAACATGACCTTGCCATGTGCCTCCCAGCCTGGAAAGGCAATGGGATCCTGGGCTGTATCCAAAGCAGTCTGGCCAGTAGGGCAAGGAAGGGGTTCTGCCCCTCTGCTCCACTCTGGTGGGATCCCGCCTGCAGTGCCAGCTCTGGTGCCCCCAACACGGGAAGGACATGGAACTGTTGGAGCAAGTCCAGAGGAGGATGTGAATTTGACAAGAGGTACAAAGACAGGCTGAGAAAGTTAGGACTGCTTGTTCTAGAGAAGCGAAAGTTGCATGGAGACCTCATAGCAGCCTTCCACTGCCTGGAGGTCTACAGGGAACCTGAAGAGAGCAACTCTTCAGGGACTGTTATCGATAGAATGGGTAATGGGTACAAACTAAAAGAGGATAAACTTAGGCTAGGTGTTTGGAAGAAATTACTTCCTGTGGAGGTGATGAGACACTGAACTGGTTGTTCAGGGAGCTTGTGGATATCCCAACATTTGTTAAAGGTGGGCTTGAATAATACTTTGAGCAACCTGGTCTAGTGGAAGGTATCCCTGCCCTTGGCAGAGCTGTTGGAACTAGATGATATTTAAAGTCTCTACCAACCCTTAAAATTCTATAATTCTGTGTTATCAGTTTCAATGGGAGGATGCTGACAAGGTTCTTGGCCACAGTCTTTAAGATGCTGGTATTCTACAAACACAACCATGTAATGAAGCTTCTGATTCAATCTAGACTGGTCCTCATGCCTGTTTGCTTTTCCTTTCAACACTACTGAACCTCTGTGTGGCACCTACACAGAATTACATGCAATAGGTTCTCTTTCCAGAGTCCTAACACCTTGCACAGTCTGACATTCTTCAGGTAGAGTTAGGATTGTATTCCTCACAGGTACTTGCATTTCTCTACACAGAATTTAATCTGACATTTTATTATCTTGTCATTCAAAATCATGAAAACTTTTGCAGGAAGGTTTACTCTTACTATGCTGAATAATTTTAATTTATAGTAAATTAATCTTGCCACTTCCTGAACCCACCTCCTTTGCCAGATAATTTATGACTGCATTTTTCAATTCAGACTCTCACACAAGTCTACTTTCCAGGAAATTTAATCATCCTTCCCTTTGTCTCCTGGGCTTGACCACCTTGCCTAGAAATTTCAAAACAAAGTTAGGATCAAACTGAAATGCTTTCATTTAGATGTTAATATGTCAAATTCTAAAAAGACATTTTTTTCTTGCAACATTGAGAAAAAATTTCTGCACCAAGACTAAAACACACTATCTCCAGGAAGTATTGATGCTTTCAGTGTCATGTTTGTTCTGTTTTCTCCAAATTGGGATATATTAAAAGTTGTCAGTAATATAACTGAAAATGGATTAGTACAGTTTTGCCTATGTGTAATAGTACTGCATTACTGAGTTGATTGAATTTTTTTTCATTGCTGCATTTAATCAGTTGTTGATTCTCAAAAGCGAAATCATTATTATAATGGAGTGTATCTTCTCTCTGTGATTTCAGCAGAGTTTATCAAATAAACCCAGGCATCTGAAATTAGAATGTGAGAAAAATGCAGTATTTATGTCAACAGAATATCTCTGCTAAATAAATGCTGCTAATGAATCTTCTGTAAAGCTGATTTTGTAATAAGTCAAGGGTTATAGAAGAATTTGCACAGTTGGAGGACAGCATTTAGCTTTGCAGCAATAATATGTCATCTGTTGTAAATCTTTTGGATTAAATACATTTTACTACTTCACATAAAACTTTCATATACCTAACTATGAAAAATCATGTACTTTAAATGTAATGTGTAAGGTATTAATGGTTGTAACTGTGTAAAATTAATGGTTGTTTTATTTGTACTCATATAGCATTCTTCATTAGATGACTTAGAAAAGAAAGCCACCCAAACCACCTCCCCATCTTTATTTTGTTTTAAACATTAAATATTGTCTTTATTTTCCTTTAAGGGGACTTTACTATGAAATTCTAGATGTAAAAATCATGCCTGCAGCTTTTTGCAGAAAAGGTGGACAATACAAAAGCATAGTCACCTTGCAGAGCTCACAGCATACAATTTTAAGTAAAACAGACCCAGAAGGAAGTGTAACTTAGGAGTAGAGAGCTGGAAATCTAGCCAGATAAGCTGTTCTTTTTTCATTAATCAAAATGTAAATGTCGAGAGAGAAGAGAAAATTGCTTTTCCAAAGACCAAATATCACCACCCAGCTCTTTCCTAGGCACTGTTTTCCCTTTCATTCTCTAATCCATATGTCCTGCCAGTGACCATCTCTAGTCCTCAAGGAAGCCATATTTCAGCTTCCAGGGCTGCTAGTTAAAACACTGACAAGCCTGATGCTGTTGGTTCCTGTTCTCTGTGATTACAAGGAAATCACCCAGACCCTCATGTCCCTGGTTCTCAGACAGCTTTTGGAAGGAATTATGTGAATAATGGGTATATAAGTCATGTTGTAACTTTGTATGTTCTTTCACATTCATTTTCATTTTAACATAATGGAGGTACCTGTTTTATTAGAGGAAAATTTAACACAGCTTAAGGTATTCCTCAGAATGTGTCTGTTGCTTTTCTGCATGTTATATGACTAACATAAAAAATTTTAATCTGAGTAATAGCAGCAACCATGTTTGCACAAGCAGAGGCATTTGGGGTCTGAATGAGATGGGAAAAGCATTGTAAAAGTTCTGTTTTTCTAAATGTGACAACATTTGTGTCTTGTACATGCTAATGAATTTTACATTGCTTTCATGATTCTTAGCATTGTTAGGTGTTATTTTACATTTATTGTCCTATTCTTAATGTTGCTTCCAGTAGCAAAACTTTTGTCCTTGAAAGAATTGAAGTAAAATTAGCTAAATGTTTTGAGTCTGATATACTGTGCAATCTCATCTTAAGTCTCTTGATTTCTTCAGTGTATAAAAGACAAACTTCAATATCCATCTCAGAATCTGATTTACAGCTCAAGTTTACAGCGCATCTTGAGCAACATTTTTTATTTAATTAGCACATTTTCCTTATGTATTAATTAAAGATCAATCTCTTAGCCAATTAAAAAAATCTAGCCTTTTCTCCTTTACCTGCCAGTCATGGGAAATAATTCTCTGGAGTTAGTAGATGTTAGCAAAGAGCAGCAGGTTTTAAATACATTTATGGTGTCTATTTTACTACTCCATATAATTTCCCACTTGAGAATAAATACTTACCACATTAATAAGAAGTTAAGTTGTCTTCTAGGGATGAAACTGAGTCACATATATTTTTATGATTTGCTTATAGTTCAGTTGTCAGCACAGAAAGTATAAAGGCCAGATATTTTGGACACTAGACCTCTCAGTCATAAAATGTATCTCTTCCCTACATCACAGTTACCAATTTCACAGAAATAGGATATCTTTTCTTGCTACAGAAATAAATTGGAAATCACTATCACTATAAATTGCTTGATTGACATACTCTATTATATGTGTACCTTACAAAATATATATTCAAATGGTTTTCTTTTAATTATTAAATTCTCTATCAACATGAAAAAAAAAAGTTTTGCCAAGGCCATTCAATTTTTGAATGTTAAGTAGTGCTAGCTATTTGCATCTATTAGTACAATCAGCTCTGGGCTCCATAGACACAAATACAGGGTGCTCTTTAAAAAATTGTGAATGTTTTTAAGTTTTCATTAAGGACCTGTGTTAATTGGGGTTTAGATTGAAGTGAAGTCAGTGGTTCATGCATAGCACCTATGAACTCAGAAATATTACCCTCAGACCAATGCCTAAGCATTTCTCTTAGTTCTGCAGGTGGACAAAGTGAAGATAAACTCAAGATAGCTGACCTTCTCTTTAGACAAAGGACAATACTTACAGTGGTCACTACTGAAACTCAGACCAAAACAATCCAATGATTTTCTACTGAATACTTTAAAATTCCATGCCTAAAAATAATGGTGATCTATAAGAATTTGAAATTATACAAGTACCAATTTGAGTCCTTTTTTCTCAGGCAGAAGCATTTCAACTTAATGTCTCTTTCCCCCTACACCCCTCTCTTTCTCTTTCTAGATGCAGCAATTGTTCCATGAAAACTATGAACACAACCGCAAGGGTTACATTCAGGATCTTCACAACAGCAAGATCCACACAGCCATAACACTTCATCCAAACAAAAGACCAGCCTACCAATATAGGCTGCACAATTACATACTGAGTCGCAAAATTTCCGAGCTGCGCCATCGGACCATCCAGCTCCATCGAGAAAGTGTTCTGATGAGCAAGCTCAGTAACACTGAAGTGAATAAGGAAGATCAGCAACTGGGAGTGGTGCCATCTTTCAATAACTTCCAGCCACGTGAAAGGGATGAGGTCATTGAGTGGGAGTTCCTGACAGGAAAGTTTCTTTACTCAATGGTGGACAACCAGCCACCCCGGCAGAGCCTGAGCAGTGTCCTACGGGCTGCACTGGATGATACTGTGATGCAGGTCATGGAAATGATAAATGAGAACTCCAGATCTAGAGGAAGGCTCATTGATTTCAAGGAAATACAGTATGGGTACCGCAGGGTAGACCCTCTGCATGGAGTAGAGTACATCCTGGATTTACTGCTTTTGTATAAAAGACACAAAGGAAGGAAAGTTACAGTTCCTGTGAGACGCCATGCTTACCTCCAGCAATTGTTTAGCAAACCTTTCTTCAAAGAAGCAGAGGAGCTGGATGTAAAAAGCTTGCTGGAGGACACCAATACTGATACTCAGTCATTCTCTTTCCTCTCAAATTCTTTAAAGATTTTTTCCTCATCGTTCCAAGGCACCAAAGACATTGGGGGACATAGTGTCCCCCATAGTGGCAAGAAAATACATATTCTTGTCCCTGTAACGGGAAGATTCGATACTTTCTCAAGATTTATGTATAATTTTGAGAAGACTTGTCTGATTCCCAAGCAGAATGTAAAGTTGGCAATAATTCTCTTCAGTTCTGAGTCAGGCCAAGACTCTAGCAAACACATGGAGCTAATGAAAGAATACAGCATTAAGTATCCCAAGGCAGATATTACCCTGATTCCAATGTCAGGAAAGTTTTCTAGAGGTTTGGGTCTTGAGATGGCCTCGTCTCAGTTTGACAATGACACTTTGCTGCTGTTCTGTGATGTTGATCTGGTATTCACATCAGACTTCCTCCAGCGATGCAGAGATAACACTATTCAGGGAGAACAGGTTTACTACCCTATCATCTTCAGCCAATATGATCCAAAAGTAATATATGGAGGCAGCCCTCCAGCTGACAGTAGTTTCGTTTTCACAAAAAGAACTGGATTTTGGAGGGAGTATGGATTTGGAATTACCTGTATTTACAAAAGTGATCTACTGACTGCTGGTGGATTTGATACCTCGATTCAAGGCTGGGGACTTGAGGATGTAGATCTCTTTACTAAAGTGATAACATCTGGCTTGAAGGCTTTCAGAAGTCAGGAAGTAGGAGTTGTCCATATTTTTCATCCTGTTCAGTGTGACCCCAATTTAGATCCAAAACAATATAAAATGTGCTTAGGGTCCAAAGCAAGTACATTTGCCTCTACCATGCAGCTTGCTGGACTCTGGCTACAGAAACATTTGGGTGTCAGGTACAATTGGACTCTCTCCTGACAATTCAGCCTATCTGGACTTTTTAGGGGAGTTTACCTCATTGCTGTTATTTGATTTTGCTGTCGTAGTTTTGAACTCCCTTCTCGTAGTCTTCCAAAGACTGCTGACCTCAAACAGGATGACTCTGCTGTTCACTGATGTTTCTTATACCTACTGAACTGGTGAGGTGAATTTCTTCATATTTCCTTTATTTGAAATTCAGTCTAGTCATGGAAATCATACAAACCCATGGAGCATATTCATCACAAGAGACTGTATTAGAAGAATGTTGTCTTTCAGCTTTTGGATTCAGCATCATTTTGTTGCATTTTTCAGACTTTATGTGATACAAATATTTACTGGTGAAGGTACCACAAAAGTGCTTTATGCTTCTTCTGGGGATGGAACTTTCAAAGATAAACTTGAGTTTTATAATTTATATGAGGACTTATATGTATAAACGCTACTTTTCTTCATCTTTAGAATTTTTAAAGTAAATGAATAACTATAATTGTACATTTATTTTTTAAAAAAAGAGTAAAGCTGAGGAGCTACTTGCAAATACAACTGGTACTGGCTACCAAGGTCCTTAAATGTCTTATAATTAAACCAAACTCCTCACTGTTATTCAGTCAAAGTTTAAATGAGCTTTGTTTTCACAACAAACAGGATTTAATCAAATGCTCATGTACACTTTGAAGATTTTTGAGCCAACATCCTTCATTTGCAGGCAAGAAGAAACTATGACTCAACATGGTCATTTATGATAAAGTGTAAGCAAACAGTGTTTAACTTGAAAGTCATAGTATAAGTTGCTCTTTCTTTTTTCAGAATGAGTCTCTAATTCATAATTTTCTTTTACATTCCTTTCATAAAGCTGCACTTCAGTGTTAAAAGTTAAAGCTCTATTTTTTATTTTGCATTTTTCATGGATATTGATACTTAGTAGCAACTTGTTGTTAAAATTAAAGTAACTGTAGAATAGATATTTAAGTTTCAAAATTTGCTATTGCTGGTCAAAGTTCCTTGCCATATATTTATTAGTGAAGGTTATAAGACTGTGTTCAGATTTATCTCTCCAAACAGCCTGGACCTGTCATATTGTGGATTCATGAAGTATTTAAAGTAATACCAACAGGAGAAATAATAAAATATATTTCTGTGTTTTAAAGAAATGCTTATATAGGGATATATATGTGTGTGTGTTTGCGTGTGTGTATATCCCTATATACAGAAATGTAGAAAGTCATTTCAAAGTATGTTCCACTTTTCAGTTCAGGCAGTGATTTGTTACAATCATTATTTTTGCCACATGCTTGGAACATTTCATGTTATACTGTGGTAAGAGCTTAGAGACATTCAGGAAACCATCAGAATTCAGCTAAATGTAAGTTATTACGGTAGGTACATCTAACCTCGGTACCCTTGATTTCAAGTTATGCTTCAAACACAGCTGGGCAAGAAAAAGTTTTTAAGTTTTTCAGCTGTAACTGACTGCTTCTGTGTTTCCCTTAAAAAGAACCAAAAAAACCCAAACCAAACCCAAAAACAAAATCCCAAAACAACTAAGTGATTGGAATTCACTGGCAGATCTGTTTGTGTGAGGATAGCTAGGTAATCTCAAGGTGTGAAGAGGGTATGTAGGTCAGTTAATGTCTTTTATTTGTGGTTCTCTGTTCTGGACTTAGCATGCAAAGAAAAAAGCAACCCTGACAAGGATTGGGTAAACTCAGAATTAAAGGGCTGGCCATGGTTTGTTGTATGCTTTAAAAAAGGCCATTCCTTTGCCCTGAAGAAGGCAATAATTGTGGTAGATGAGAACAGAGAGCATAATTCATGTTTGTACCAGCCCTCCTCAAGCAGACCTCCTGTCTTGTTATTTTCCTGGAGGTTCTTGCCTTCCTAGCCCAGTATTGTTAGCTCAAATATCTAACAAAAGAAAAATTCAGTATCACTTGTAATTCTTGGAAATTGCTCTTCAAATTGAGTGCACACTTTGTTCATTAAAAAAGCCAAGAACAAGGAACATGATATATTTTAAAAATCTCAGTTAACCAATGGGACTCAGATTGTAAATATCAAAAACTGATTGCCTGTTGATAAATGTTTGTGATGATTTAGTAAACAAGAAAAAGCCTAATGACTTACAAAGACATCTAAGGAAATCATTGTCTACTGGGATACATTCCAGTGCTTATTTCAATTACTTAACTTAGTGGCCAGAAAGTATTTGCTCAGCTCAAAGTAAAATAGTTGGTTAGAACAAGCAATGAAACCAATCATTCAGTGGGGATAAAGATGTATACAGAGGGCTTGCAGGATCAGGTCCTACATGATATAAGCAAAATGCTAGTATTTACCAGTACAAATATTTATTTAGTGTCTTGACCGATTCATTTGTTTATATGATGAATTACTTTGTTAAAAACCTGATTATAAATGTTTATTATGAAATATTGCATTTTCTTTTGAAATAACTATCCTGACATAACTTGAGAACTCGTGTTAGTTTGTCTAAGGAATAATATGCCTTCTAAGGAGATCATATTAAAAGAAAAAAAAAAGCACAAAAGTGTTAATGTTATGTATGTATAAATTAAGATGGGAATATCTGTGTTAATTAACTGTTTGCTTTTGTCTAGTCTGAATCATAATCTTGATTGTAAAATGAAATTTCTATGTGTATAATGTCCCTTTGTAAATGTGTGACAAGTGAATTCACAATAGAACATAACAACCAATTTTTCCCCAAACCTCTTTCCCCTGGGAATAGTTTTCCTGGCTTCATTGCTGGGAAGTGGGTTGTGAACAGCTTGCACTTTGGCTTTTCAGACACAGCCATTCTATAAAAAAATCTCAGCATTCACTATTCAGAAGCCTCAAAAATCCCCAAACCACTGCATCATGGCCTGTTTTCTCAGTCACAGTGCTTCATTTAACACAGCATTTTCATTCCTGGATGAAGGAAAAACATCATGTTGGGATTTCTAAGACTTGATAAGTTTGCTCTGCATCAAGGTATTGGTTGTCAAGCTGAAGAAAGGCAGAAGGCCAGGGAGAGGTGTGACTTGTGCCCAAGTCATCCCTGTGCTGCCACCTTTGCTGCCTGCTGCCTGTCCTGTAGCTGTCAGTTGGCAGCTCAACGTAGCACAAAAGAGCTGTGTTTGCTGCCACCAGCTGCTCTTGAGAAGTAAAAGGGCCATTTTGGTCAGGGATGAATGAAAGAAGGGTCCCAGACCGAGGATTCATTGAGTGGGGTGGCAGGTTGTCTTGTGCAGATCATGTTTCTCACTGTCCCCAGGGGAAAAGAGAGCCTGGTCCCACACCTCTTCCCTGTTTGCTTTCAAGGGGCATTGAAGCAAGGGGTAAAACTTCATGGGGCTCGTGGGTCTACATCATGTGCTTGGGTCTCACCATATCATGGGATGTGGGGGGGAAAAGGTGCCACATGGTCTTCTCAAAAAGCAGTACAGAGAGAGGCACCTTCTGCACTCACCAAAGATCAAGTGTGCACAAAACTGCCTTCTGGAGCTTTTGCTCTACTGTGTGCTTGATAGTGCCTCAAGATTCTTGCAAAAAATTACAGTACTGGTAAAACGACTCCTGGGAGTATACTGCACATCCTCAGCAACTGTGGAGAATTGCAAGCAGCATGAGTTAAAAACCTTT
>VWYI01041584.1:50890-67622 GCA_013399455.1 Anthoscopus minutus
TTTTTTTTAACAGCGGCAAATAAACAATTTAAACTTCTTTTGATATCTTATCTAATCATTACAATTCTTAAGAAGTCGTTTGCTACATCAAACATTTTGGTCCAAAGAATGGTGGCTTTAAGATATGAAAAACATATGTGTAGTCTATATCTTATTTTCCTGCAACTTGAAATCAGTTAAAATTTATGGAAAAAAGCAGGGACTAGAAATTGATGAGTCACTGACCGGCAGAAAGGTTTATGTTTCTGATGCATTATTAAAAGATAATCAAATCAGGAGAAAAAAAATTACTGTGTAAGGTATACACAAAACAAATCAGGAGAAAAAAAATTACTGTGTAAGGTATACACAAAACTCAGCCATGGTGTTAAGTAGCAGTGATAATTGTGGTCCTAAACTGCAACAAAATGAGATTTTTCACTAGGTCTAACTATTTACAATAACTGAATATCACTGAAGGTTATTGTCTATTGTACATCTGTAAGTAACGTGTATTCCATTTTTAATTCATTAGTTCCTTAGAATATTTTTCATTTTCTGCCATCAGCATTTATTCACTTGATTAATAAGATGGCTTGTCATGACTCACTCTCAATTTCCCATTTTTATTTTTCTTGGGTCTTCTCATTTGCAGTATTTACTACAAATGGAAAACCAGTACTACAGAATTGAAGTTTTTGACCTAGCATGATACTTCTGTTACAGTTATGATTTCACTGCCATACAAAACTGCTGAACTAGAATATTTTTAGTGAATGAGTTTCCAGGCCTACTTCAAATTGTTTTCATTTGCCTATCACTGTAAGTTAAAAGTGTTCTGAATACTATTACTTCATTAGTTTCTCTGGTCTCCTTCATACCAGAATCTCACCAAAGCAAGGAAATGCAAAAGTTTGTAATGCTTACATCTAGAAAAATTAACAGAATCTTGGGATTTGTGTGATCTCTTTTTTTTTTTCTTTCAAAAAAGTCTTCTATCTCAAATTTCAGAGCCTTACTTGCAAGTTCTGTTCATTTTAATAAAAGAAATAATGGTTATTAAATGCAAGGCAGCACATGTATTAGCTTCTCCCTTCAAGCTGTCATTTTACATCCTTATTTTCTAGCCACCTTATTATTCAACATGTTTGCTATTTATAGGGACTTTAAAAATTTTAATTAAAAGTAAAAACTTTAAATTAAAATCATCCTTTATGGTTCAGTGTTTACTTAGTCTTTATGGGGAGCTTAACCATGTAGTCAGAGATTGAAAGATGCTGTAGGCTGCTGATTTTTGTTTCTTTTGTAGGGTTGGAGGGAAGATCTCCTCAGCTCTGCATAACATGCCTGCAGTGTGATAGTGTTTCTCACAAATCAGCCAAGTCTAGCAATGATTTTAAGTGACTACAAAGGTTTTGGCTTCCAGCTTCATACAGCAGGCAAGATTTACTGGACTTATCTAAAACATGAGATACTGATCTTCAGATTCAGAGATTGGTGACATACTCAGGTAGTAGACAAGTGAATTAAATAATTCTGCTGCTGCAACATCTGGGCATACCCACTGTAAGCCCCCCTTTGAAAAGGATGCTTCAGGAATGTGGTAGGTTCAATGAAGATATTCCTAGAAGACATATTCTGGCTAACATTGCTGCCAAACACTTTTACTTAGAGCAGGTAAGTTGCCTCTCTGACAATCTGTGGTCAAGATGACCCCAAGATGTGTAAAAAGTCTCTGTTCTCCAACCCAGCTGTCCAAGAACCAGTCTGAGGTCTTTGGCTCTCGGTTTGAAGGTTGTTTATTGTTGCTTATAAGAAAACATTTTGAGCCTGGCCTGCAGAGGTCTGTTCAGCAGACCAGACCAAGGCACCCTCACTTCCCACGGGACTTGTGCTTTCTTTTATACTATAAACTATGTACTTATGTGTGTATTTATATTTACTTTTCAATAACTATCATCTATGTTAGACTGTGTCCTTTTACCTTACACCAATACCAAAATGCCATCATCACCCAAAAGATGGAGGCTAGGAAGAAGAAGGAAGGAGGACAGGACAACACCCAGTTCCCTCCATCTTGCTTCCCAGCTCACTATAATAAGAATTCTAACTCTACACTTTTGTGATTTTTACTTCATGCGGTGATGGTAATTTGTTCCATGGATCAAGCTCAAAGTCACAGGGATCTCTGGCTGCATGCCAGGATCTCTGACCCCCCCTGCCAGGGCTTTAAACCCCCCTGGCCTGGGCTCAGATCACCCAGGACTGTCAGAGGGATGTCCTGGGTTCCCACAATTGCCTTTAGGTGATTATGGGGGAAAAAAAAACAAACCAAAAAAAACCCAAAAAAAACCATTGAAAAATGCTTGTGCCTGAGATTGTTAACATTGTTACTGCTGGTTATTTGGGAAGCCTTCATGGCTTGCTCTCATGCTTGATTAGGATAATATGGAAAAATAAACTATGCGTATTTTTCACGTCTGTCCATACACTGTTGGCTAAAGGAAAGAGAAGCTAACGAACTGCTTTGAAGATGGTGGTCAAACTGCAAGTGACCAGAGAGAGGACTGCTCAGTGTAGTTCAACTTTGAAACCAAAACTGAGACCTGCTACCAGGTAAGGAAAATTTCAGCATAAGTAGAAGCCTGAGTTTGTGCAAGACATCATGGTATCTGGGGATCCACCTTAATGCTCAGTCAGTTATTGCAAGGAGTAGGCATTGTGCAGTCTGAATACAGTGCTACCAGCACTTGCTGAAAAAAAAAGGAGGAATGCAGTAAAAATGTTTCATATGTGACAGGATAAATAGTAAGGATGTAGATCCAGAGAGGTAGCTTTTTCCCTTGTACATTCTGCTTGAACATGCAGAGACAAATGCTGGGACAGTCTGGAGAAATATCAAAACTGTATACCTTCCATACCTGATTTGTTCTAACAAGCAAGCCCATGTTTTTTTAAGTAATAGCTGAGCAGGCAATTTTTAGTCCCTCCTCTACTCTTTTTAGATATTACACACGTTATTATTATTTAACTAAGTGGGATCTTTGACAGCTTTGTGTCCAAGATGCTTTAGTTCTTTACGTCTAAGATGCTTTAGTTTTCCATTGTATCTTCATATATTGCACATCGTACATGGCACATCACTGATTTAAATTACGAAGTTCCTTTAAACAAAGGCTTCTGAACAGTAGTTTTCAGGTGATGTAACTTTGCAACCACAGCTGTGTGACTGAAACAGTATATTCACCTATGATAATTTGTTGAATTCATATGGTAGTTTTGTTTGGTATAAAATTCAGAACATGAGTTACAATTGAATATTTTAATTGACAAAGTTGAGCAAAGCTGGGACCAATCAATGAGCCATTCCTCCAGCATGTGCTGTTGCTGGAGGACATCCAGAAACTACGGGTGTTTTTAGCCAAAAAGGTTGTAGGGAGATGTCTCTAGTAAAACTGAAAGGGAAACACTATTTTGAACTTCTGAACAGCTGGTAACAGAATATTTGCCTTGTCTGCAGAAATGTATCAGTCATAACTTCTGCCAGAGTCAACCAAATAAGAGACAGTCACAAGGGCAGACCCCTTGATGTTGGCCTCATGTGTGAAAGCCACCAGACAGATCAAGATTTAACCTGGAACACTCTTAGAAGAGAATCCACTCTGAAAGAAGCATGGAGGTGGACAATGAAGGAAGCATGTAAAGAACTAAAGAGAAGATTCTCTTTCTTCTTTTCCTTTTAGGCTTGACATGGTGCTGTGCTCATCAGGGAGCTACATCTTCCTTGAATGATCTTGGCACTGGGCAAAAGAAGCACTAAAAATAAAGCATAAATGTTGTGTATATGGCAGGACCAGATACTGGTGGGTAATGGGAAAGAAATGTGTGGGAAAACATGTAAGGAATCAAGAAAATGAATTTTTTTTTGCATGTGAAGTAGAAAGTCTGTGTGTGTAAGCTGTTTTACTAGCCTTGATATGTAGGGGTAAAAGTGAGTAATTAAAGGACATAGATTTGAAAATGAGAAGATACAGTGCAGGAAACAGTATATGTCTAAACAAAAAATTTAATTACTGTAGACAAAATGGCAGTACCAATGCTATCACACATCTAAATTAATCTTTTTGTTGTTAAAATGTCCTCCAATTACAAAAAGTTGTCAGTCAGCAGGAATTTCTGCACTCTTGTCCTGTCTTTTGTTCCCTCACACTTTCAATGTCTAGCTTCTGCTGTACTTAGGTACTGATGACAAATTTAGAGAACGAAGGAAATCTATCTCTTTTTAATAGCATCATACCAATGAATTTAATTTTTCACACAATTTTTGTTACAAGATTAGGGATTTAAACCAAAATCATATATTGCAGATAAAATTATCGGTCAGAGTCTTACTAGTTTATTCATACAAATATGAAGTTAGGCACTATAAAAATGTCACTAATGTGTAAAATTTCTGAACTACACTGTTTTGTTGCATTAGTTCCTAGCTCCATTGCAAGCCATTTGCCTGTCACTCTCTTTAAACCCTGAATTTTATTACCACTACTCTTAGCCCCTTCTTATGACATCTTGAGTTTATGGCCGAGAACAGAAACACAAAATCTTACAGATTTAAAATACGTCTCCAAAATTAGGTCTGAAGTATACAGGACTCACTGATTCAGCCGATATTAAAGGGCTCAGTGACACAAGAAGGCAAAACTCTTGGAAAGTGAGAGAGAAAACACTGAAGAAGCGGAAAGGTGCTTAGCTCCACAGACATTCCATTTTATGGAATTGTGCACAGACACAGAAAGGCTGAGATGAGGAGAGACCGCTGAAGATCATAGAGTCATGTAACAGTCTAACTTGAAAATGAGTTTTAAAATTATCTAGTCCAACTCCCTGCAATGACCAGGGACATCATCAATTAGATCAGAACCCCATCCAGCCTGACCTTCAATGTTCTCAGGGATGCAGCATCTCCTACCTCCCTGGGCAACTTGTTTCAGTAATTTTCCAATCTCATTGAAACAAAACCTTCTTATGTCTAATTTAAGTCAACTCTCTAATAGTTTCAAACGATTTTCCCTCATCCTGTCTCAACAGAACTGGCAAAAAGGTTTGTCCCCAGCTTTCTTTTAGTCCCCCTTGAGGTACTGAAATGCTTCTGTAAGGTCTCCATGGGGCTAGGGCCTTCTCCAGCAGGATGAACAACCCCAGCTCTCTCAGGCTGTCCTCAGAGGAGGTGCTCCAGCCCTTTTAACATGTCTGGACCTCCTCCCACTCCAGCAGGTCCATGTCCTTCCTGTGCTGGGACCCCAGAGCTGGATGCAGGGTTCCAGGTGAGTCTCACCAGAGCAGAGCAGAGGGGCAGAATCCCCTCCCTCCCCTGCTGCCCACGCTGCTTTGGATGCAGCCCAGGACACGTTTGGCTCTCTGGGCTGGCAGTGCCCATGGCTGGCTCATGTCCAGCCTCTCAACCACCAGCAACCCCAGGGCCTTCTCACAAGGCTGCTCTTGGTCTGTTCAGCCCCAGCCTGTGCTGATACTGGGAGTTGCCCCAACCCAGGTGCAGCACATTGTGCTTGCTCTTATTAAACCTCATGAGATTCCCATAGGACCACTTCTCAAGCTTGCTGCAGTTCCTCTGGATGGAATCCCATCCTTAAGGTGTGCCAACCCCACCTCTCAGCTTGCTGTGGACTTGCTGAGAGTGCACTTGATCCCTTCATCTTTGTCATTAATGAAGATATTAAATAGCACTGGTCCCTGATGCAGTCCACTTGTCACTGATCTCCATCAAGACACTGAGCCATTGACCCCTACCCTCTGGATATCACCATCCAAAACAACTTCTCAGCCATAGAACAGTCCACCCATCCAATCTAATTTGGAACAAAGGATTTTGTGGTGGACCATGTAAAAGTCTTTACAGAAGTCCAGGTAGATTATATCCATAGTTCTTCCCTTGTCCCATGATGGAGTCACGCCACTGTAGAAGACAGTGGGTTGGGCAGTGAAGCCATACTGGCTCTCTTTGAGTATTTCCTTCCCCAAACCCTGCTCAAAGATGGGTGGAATCCACTGATTTCTCTTTCACCTAGTAGTGTGAATTTGTTTTCACATGTAATTTGTATGGCTAAAACAACCTCTACTGGATTGAAAAACATCTGTGGAGCAAATAAAGGTGCAAAAAAGCATCTGTCCATGATCTGCCTTGTCCTGCAGCAATCACTCGGACACTCAATGATACAAGTATGCCACAAGGGCAAGACTAAACAATGAGCAGGCAGAAAAGAAGTGGAGCATCTCAGAGAAGCTTGTTTACTGATATTGCTAAGATATACTCCTGTGTTGCTGTTAAGAAGTCAGTTACTGCCAAGGACTGAACTGAGACAGTAAGTTAACCACCAGCATGCCCAGAGCTTTCTGTAAGGTCTTAGGATACTTATATTGATAAACTGAGATATTGCATATTTGGGATTTAAAAACTTGGGATTGTGATCAAACTGCAATTGAATAGTGAATTTATTTGCTCTTTTCATATGCTTTTTTAATAACATCAGGTAATTATAGACAAAATTTGGCTGAACTTCGGTTCCTGCAAACGTAGTCTAAAGCACAAAAGAGCAATTCTAATTTCCTGATGACAAAAGGAAATATACTAAGGCAAATCTCACTGACTACGATAGGAAATGTTCTGTATATATTGATATCTGTTAGGATTATATAAACAAGAGAATGTGTTTTGTCAGTTCTTGAGGGGTTTTTTTTAGGCAGTGACATTTCCTCCTGTGAAAGGGAACAAATTGCTCCTTCTGTTACTGCTTTGTATAATCTCTACTTTTGTCTACTATGGGTCGCTTAAACTGGCTGAATAGAATGGTCAATAGTAGTGGCAACAAATATATGCCGAATTTTTGTCATTATAAGGCTGTCAGACCAGATCTGTAAGGATAAAATATCTGGAAAGCAGCAAGGTGACCAATTAAATTATTGCTGATGGTATTTGACAGTTAGGATGAGATTAAAAATATGAAGCTATTAAGGAATATCTATTAAACTGAAGCATTTGTTAGAACTCCATATGAAATATTCTAATGTTGCCTGTATGTAAAAAACAAGTGATCTTATAATGGCTAACTTTACATTCCACAGTACTGTAGCAATTTCAGAGTTCACACAGTAGTATCAGTTATTGAGATTGTGTTTTACATGTCTCTGGATTTAGAGAGATTTTCTCTGTCACCACAGTGGCTAACTCATCTTTCTGTGTTCACTTACCAAATTTTGGTGTGAGTCAAACCACATAAAGCCATAACCTAACTTCCAAACAGTCTTTGAGAGCACTTCAGGACTAAAGGAGGAGCACAAGGCTAATATGATTTGTGCCCAAAGTGCAGCATCATTGTGGCATAAAGTTTCTGCTGCTTGAAATAGAAGCCTAAGGAGTATCACAATTGTAGTAGTTACCTTATGGTTATTTAGCATTTTCTGTGTTGTCCTCTAACAAAATTTGATGTGAACCAGAGTTTGCTGTTCTTTCTCACATATCTTGAATGGATGAGATTTGTTGGGCACAAGGAGATGGAAAATTGTGGAACCACTGTGCCTTTTCTCAAATTTCAGTCAGTTTCTTAGAAACTGAAAAGAAGGTCTTCAAAGTAGGATATGTTTATGTTATTTTGATACAAAAGCTCACTTCCGTATTGAAGAAGGTCTCTATCAAAATGAACTGATTCAGAAAGTGCTAATTGCTGTAAAATAGGATTCATAAATCAAACTGATAAGACAGACTGCAGTAGGCCATACTCTATATAAACCATATCTTTGTGATACAATTTAAAAAAAAAACACAAACAAAAAACAACCCTAACTTTTAGAAAGGATTTTTGAAATCTGTACCACTGTCATTCAGCCATATAAGTGAATCAAAATTGCCTCTTCATCTGCCCTCATTTGGAGAGTAAGAACGAAGGAATTTATATTATTTCATGGGCCATTTGTAGATGAATTCATCTTTACAGAAGGCTTTAATGGAGGATTTTTAAGATTTACTGTAGGGAATATTTTTATTAAAGAGGAAATCTGCAGGAAAGTGGAATAGAGTAAGGGATGAATGTCATTTGGATGACATTATTTGGATGATTAAAAGTACACGAGATCATTTGAAATGCCTAAATTTTCTGAAAACTTTGTTGTGTCTTTGCTGTTGTGGCATGGGTAAGACCAGCTTTTTGTAAAAGTGGTGTAAAAATCATCATTTAGGAGAAAGCAGATTATGAATGCAAAGGATTTGGCTTGCTAGACATTATTATACTGAAAACTTAAAAAAAAATTAAAGCAAATTTTCTTACATGATTTTATGAGGTCTTTATAAAACTTCAGCCCTGGTGAGGGGGTGGTGATTGCTGAGGTTATAAAAGGCTGCTCCCAGCTTCAGGGAAAGAATGGCAGATTGCTTGAACTGAACAGGTTTGCAGGCATTCTGCAATTTATGGATTTCTGCGGCTGTTGTAAGGGGAAGACTATGAACTATCCACTTAGGTAAGCTTTTTTACTGAGGCTGCAATCCACATCTAAAAGGCTTAGAGAAGGCAGCAAGATTGACAGTGTCTTGCCTCTACAGTGCCTGTAGAGCAAGAGAATAGGAACAATGGTTGCTAACAGGCCTCAGTGGGGCTGTGAGAGGTTGTTAGAGCATATCTTCACTTCTGAATGGCACTGAGCTAGCAAAACCCTATGGAGACACTGACAAGAGAATTGCTATGCTAGTCTCAAACAGCCGGTGAGTACACATGGCAGCTATCCTATAGCTGCTCTAATTTGTGCCAGCACCTGGGTCACAGGAGATTGCTGACAGGCACTTCATCTGCTGTTGATACCCCACGGGCAACTATGGCACTACATTTGCAAACAGGCAAGTTGTGCTTCCAAGCCTAGTGAGAAATAAAGGCAATCTGGAACATAGGGTGATAGAGAGAAAAAACTGCCATAAAGATTTTATCCGTCTTCCTTTACCCAGAGAAGAAAAAGATTATTTGATATGGCCAAATGTCACACAAAGAAAGGGTGGAGAAGCATAATGAGAGGGTTCAGAGGTAACTGCCTCTGTGAGGCCCATGCCCTTACTCATTGCATGCCATAGTTAGGCAGATAAGTATTAAAAATCAGGAAGAAATTTACTACTTGCCCTGGAAAATAGGTTACCAACTTGTTAATGAGAAAAGGTGAGGATAAAAACATCACTGAAGCTAGGGTACTGTTTGAAGAAACCCATGCTGCTAGAGTCAAAATATTTCAGAGCACCTTGCTGGTAGAATCTGGTTACAAAATGTTTCCAGTCAAAGGATTTGTTTTTGAACAAACATCAAAGGAATCAAATATGGCTTGCTTTGTCAACTAGTATATTTTTGATCATGGGAATAATTGATTTGCAACTCAAAATTTAATCAAAGCAATGCAGTTTGACAACCTGCTAAAACCTATGAGATCACGATGCCTTTCCTGGAAACAGAATGCCATTAAGTATCATCATCACCATCACCATCCACTGACCCTTCAGAAATCCTCCCAGTTTCAACAATGCTACTTTCAATTAACAGTAATAGTTTATGGAAGGTACCTGTCTGTCTTGGGTAATCTTTGACTGATTGAAGCGCGTGCTGCACTTTGTAAAATGCAGTTTCCTAAAGTTTTATCAAAGAGATTGTAAATTATGTGAAGTTCACATTTTTGACAAAGGCTATTATATCTAATGTGCGAGGTAAAATTTGAGAATGTCCTTATTTTTGACTTGAGAAGCTTAATGAATTCAGTGGAAGCCATGGTAGAAGTCAGAGTTAAGAGGACAGCCATTAGAAAACTAGGCAAATCCAAAGAAGAGTTTCCTCTTTTTTTGTTTTAATTATGTACTTTCAATAAACAAAAGTTAGGAACTTGGCAACATGCTAGCCACAAGTTTTCTGTATTTTCTAATGTGAATACTGCTTTTCTGCTCTTCTGGATCTGACCTTGCCCCAATACACATCACACTTCTTTCACCATCAACCTTATATACTACAGTGAAATTCTATTTTTTCATTTTTTAACAGAAATCTTATACAGTTGTGAATAGATTCTGCTTATTGCTGTATATTTATTCTCCTTTTATTCCTTTCTCTTAGTTGGCACATAGGTAGTAGGTCTCTGAGACTCATTCTACTTCTCAGCCTGTGTTTAGACCATGTAAAATAGGCTGCCAAGTCTGTGGGTTTCAACCCTAGTAAAAAACCTAGTAAAAAAATGTCTAGTGTGACTTTTTTCTTTTATTGAATTTGTGTTTTCACACTTCAGTAGAATTAAGTACTAATTCAAGATCTCAGGAGGCCAAGTTTGCAGAGATAATGCTTTTATCTGTAGTATGATAGCACCCAATCTCATGTAATTTATGGAAACATTAATAATAGGAATATGAACATTATCAAAACTTCTGTTATAGAAACTTCCAATTATTTCAATTTACATGAAAATACTTCAGTAAGTAGAAATACAGAAAAACAAAAAGGAAATTACTGGACAACCATATACATATTTGTAGAGAGATATATCCTTTCCTACCATGCAATTCACAGTAAGATAGAGTTCTGCGGACCAGTCCCCTTGCAATTGGAAGTGCAATTGGATGGTTTGAGATCTTGGAGTTTGTAGCTGAGAATTCAGTAGCAAAATATATATCATCCGTAAAACTGTTCTCTGTGTATGCTTACAGAGGCTTACCCCTACTACTGTGTAGATTTCACACTTTAAGTGTCCCTCTGACAGGCTTAAAAGTGCAATTAATTTGGTCATATAAAATCTTTGCACACTTTTGACTTTCATGACTTCTGCCTGAAATACAAGGGAGAGAAACCACACCAGCAAAGGGAATTTATCTTCATGGATCAATTAAAAAAACTCAGCAAAATACAACAACAACAGCAAAACCGCAAACAAAAAACCCCAAAGGATATAAAAAAACCTGGGAATACAGTTGTGCTATGAGGATTGTCTTCAGTTAGGGACACTCTGCCTTATTTGTTCTGAGGCTGTCAAATGGAATCTGTCCTCAGAACAATATTTGTATTTGTAACTCTGTTCAGCATTTTAGTTTCGTCCATTGTGAATTAGAGAAATGTAACACCACTTCTTTAGGTGTTACACAGCTACAGCTATTCCTGCAGGCCACTCCGGATTGCAAGCAGGCACAGGCATGTGATAACCAACTCAGGCTGCAGAGATCTGTCCAGGACACTGGACTGAAGCCACAGCTCACTCCAAATAAAACGCACAGATGTCTGTTTTGTTTTCCTTTCTTTCCACATATGCTGATTCTTGATGTGTCCTACACACAGCTAAGAATTGGATTTGATAATCCTTGTGGGTCCCTTCCAGCTTACAATATTCTGTGATTTTGGGCTGGACATTTACCTTGCTTCAACTCATATCAAAACCTTATCTCCTGAAATAACAGAAGTGGGATTCATGATCATCTCACCATCCTAATCATCTGTGTGGTGGGTTATTTTTGTCCTTCATTAACATTATTTTCAACTGCTGGAGTCATCACCTACAATTCAGTAGCACAAAAGAGTGGAAAAGGGAGTCTGTGTGTGTTTATCAAAGACCACAGAACAAAATTGCAGTAAGTAAGAGCCACTCGTGAAAGAACCAAGTGTAAAACTAATGACAGGCTAATGCAGAAATGCATATTGAAAGCATTTCCATAGTTTGAGATGAGCTGACAACTGTGACCAAATGAGAGAGGGAAGGCAAAGCCTGCTAAGGAGCACAGCTCCCTGCTCTGTTGGAAGTCCCAACTTTTGTCTTACCTATTTTCCATGTGCTATGAAGAGACTGCACCTATAAGGCAGCATAGCATAACTTTGTTATAGTTCTGAGCCTGCAAGCAATCATAAGTTCTGATGGGTTTCTGTTATGAAGAGTGATGGATATAGTGTCTTTCTTTCATCCCATGAACCAGTAGCTTCCCCCTAGCTTTCTCACTGCTTTTGTAGGGGCTTCTGAAGCTGGGAAAAATGTAGGTGCTTTGATTGCTGTTATTTTCAGCAGAACAAAGACAAAAATTCCCTCACCATTTTAGCACTGAGTTTAGCTGTTCATTGGGCAGTACCTGACTACATAAAAATGAGGAAACTTTTCTTGTAACTCACTTTTTTTATCTGTTGAGGTGTGTATACTTCAACCCTATTAAAGAGACATTCGATTATGGGAGGATTATGTCTCATTGCTAAACCTATAGTTCTGAGACTTGAATGAGGCATCTAGACTAGGTGAACCAGAGCTAATTTCTGCTGAAGTCTGTGGCCTTCCATATTTATTTTACATTTGATTCTCATACAGCTTACATCCTGGGGTTTTGGCGCATCTCTAGGCTCTTGGAAGATATTCAAGCCCCTCTCAGCATAGACAAGATTTATGCATGCAGTCATTCTCCTTCCACTCTTACCTACCAGTGGCTGGAGGAGACACGGGTCAGTCTTAGAGGATTGTGGTGACCAGCTCAGACTGTTATGTGTGTGAGAAAAAGCAAACACTGCAGGGCTGGCCTTTCCACTGAGCTGGCAGCATTATCCATGTCCTCTGCTCTATCCTGCATGACTTGATGCTTTACAGCCTTCATTTCCATGTTAATTTAAAGCAGTAGGAAAAGCTATTCAAAAGCATATTGAAAAGAAAATATGTACGTTTCTTTAATGTAATTTTTAAATTCTCTCTTACATAATAGAATGGCCATGGGTTTTAGCTGAAACCGTGCTAGATTCAGCTGAAGTCTTGATAACAAGGTGGGAATCTCAGTGGACGTTCTTTAATTTTATTATAAAATTTTATTCGCCCCTTTCCCAGATAAGTCTGTCTTAAAATCTATTTTTCATTTCTAAGCTGTCAAAGAATGAGTTCTGTGCCTCTCAAGTGCACTGTTGACATTCCTTTGATTATTTCAATGGGTGATATTTTGCAAGCTTTTACTTCTCCACATAGATCATTGCTAGTTGCTATTTTGTAAATTAAGCATTTTAAAAACTGCTGAGATAAGCAGGAGTTGAAAGCAATTTCTATCTACTTTCCAAACCACATTGTTCAGTTCTACCTACAACACTTACCTGTGCAGTATTTTCACTTCATATTTACACACTGAATCTTTCATAGACTTCAGATGACAATCACATTTTTTGAGATTCCTATTTGGATTTAAAGGTTTTCTATGGAAAAAAAATGTACATATGTTTAAGTATTTTCTCCATAAGTTAGGTGTAGCAAGTGATGTTGGGCCTTTTTCATTCAGAGAAAAGGGTAAATGTAAACAGAAGTGTTTAATTTTAACAACAAAATCTTCAGAGTTGCTAGAGTAGTTAGTGGTGACATTTTTAGTCTTTTCATATTCCTCTTCAAAATGGCAGCCTCTGTATCTACAAGAAGTGAGTTTTGAAAAGAAAAGTAGTTACAACATCACAGTGCCAGTTGTCTAGGAGTGCCTGATAGTATCAGGTATACTTGCAAGACTGGCCCTCGGAAGGGCAAGGGAGCAGGCTAAACTTTCAGCATTTTTCTGTGACCCCTTTGTAGCTAGTCCTGCGTTTACTGGTGATGGTGCTGGTGCTAGGCAGTAATGCTGTAACTTATTTTGCTTACAAAGTGAACAGAAATTTCCATTCTGAGGCAATATATATGTATGTATGTATGTATGTATGCACGTAGCATTTCCACTGTGGCACCTTGATTAACCTGCTCGATGAGAGGGTTCAGAAGTCCTTGAAAAGGAAACTATGGGGAAAAATAGAGACATAACTGTCTTCTTGAATTTCAGGAAGTCCTGACAATTTCTTACAGTCGGACAAATTAAAAGTTACCTTTTTTCCATTTTAGAAATCTAAATGTAGTTATATTAGAGCCTTTCCATATGCAATTTTCTACTTAATAAGAACACAACAACTGTCAAGAGCATCCATTTGCAAACCAGATTGATATACCTCTGCTCTCCTCTTTGACAGGAATGCTGTTAAGAAGCCTGGACAGTTGTTTTGTCATGGAGCACTGTGTTTGACAGTCAACACATACAAGAGGATCTGGCAAAAATGCAGAATTTACGCACAAAGGATGAAAACATACGGCCTAAAGTGAGGAGTACAAAGGATGACAGAAACATGTGCTTCCAGAATTGCCCGTGTTACTAGCATGCACACTCCATCTCCATTTTTAAGGATAATAGCTTGAAGAGGTTTAGTCATTCACCAGGACACTTCTTTTTGTGACTATAGTAACATTCATGGCTCGGTTCTCTCACTTTTCACTATATTGTACTGCCAGAATGCTAGATTTCCTGGAGGTAAAACACAACAAAAAATGCTTTTGTTCTGGCCTACGTGCAGTACAATCGTAGTGAGTTAAGTGGTGGTCACATTTCGGAACAATACTGGGTTAATTTTTCTGACATTAAAATATCTAGATAATGTGAGTCAAAATTAATACTAATTCTTTTAATAATTGAAACCCCAGCTTGAATAATTTTGGGAAAAATAAACAGGCTTAAAAATTAGATAAATCAGCACAATACATTTGTTATATTTGCTATATTTATTTACAATTCCATTGACAAAAACAAAACAAAAACCCCAAAACAACAAAAACCCACCGACCAACCAAAAACCCAAAAGAGCAACAAATAAACCTAGAACACCACCAAACAACAAAACAAAACAAAAACAAAAACAAAAAACCAAAACACAACAAAACAAAAACAAAAACAAAAACAAAAAACAAACAAAACCAAAAGAAAACAACAACAACAACAAAAAACCCTGCCCAAACAAACCAAACTAAACCAAATAAACAAACAAAAAAAAAAATCAAAACTCTTAACCACCAAAACCCAAATGAATCTCAGCTCTTATAAGCCATGCTCCTGGTCAAATTAAATATAAATATTATTTAGAAAAATTAGGTAGGGTTGACCTCAAAAAGATTACTGGTTTATGTGAAATGCCCTGAAGTTCATTCTCTTATCAAGGCTGTTTGGTTGGGAAATTGGGCAGAAAATCTCCCCAAGAAAGAAGTTTATCCCAAAACACTTAAAATTTCTGGGCAGGAATTATGACAGCATGGTATGATGCTATATTTAATTATCTCAATTTCTCTGAAATCATATGTATAAAAATTGACATAATTCCCACAGACTGAAAGAAATTATTCTGAATCACCACCATAAAATGAAGATAATTCATGGCAAAAATCATCTGCAATCAGAACATCCTGTAACTACATCCTATATCACCAGCTGAGAAGATCCTAAATTACTTTCATCACTAATATTCACCAGTAGGCTGATAAAAAGGTGACTATGAAAAGGAAGTGACTTTCCAGATGTGGTTTTATTGTTTGAAACTAAGATCTCTATTGCAGATTCAAGGAAAATTGAACATGACTGTAGAAACCACAGATGAGCACCAATTTATTTCTCAGTGAGCTCAGATTAGTCAGGAGAAATGCATGTTCGTTCTTTTGCACTGAGAAAAAAGTGTGTGATCCTTCTCAAGCATCGCATCAGTTATATCAAATGGAAACAAGTGCAAGCCCTAAAGCCTTCATAGTTGTGTTGTAAAATAACTTACATACAATGTTTCAAGCAGGAAGATACTAAAATTATTGTTTGTCAAATAACAGATCCTGATTTCCCTGAGTGTGTGGAAACTACAAAAGAGAATGCTTAACTTTAACTGTTCTGAGACAAACAGTGAAAACTTGTGTTTATGAAGTTTATTTTAAGTTTATTTGAATTTTAAGAGTAAATTTTCATACACAAACTCTCACCAGCCACAGATGAAGTAGCACCAGAGATAGCTGGGGTCCCAACTCCAAGGTGGCACTAATCTGTGCTGGCCCTCATGACAAAACTCTTTGATGTTCTTTTGTGGAAACAGTCATTGCTATCCTTTCAATTCCTTACATTGCTTAGTTGAAATTGCTTTCCTGATGAATGATAGGCATGAGGTGTGTGATAGGCTTTTGCACTGGCTGATGCTGATCTCATAACTACATCTACTGAGCAAGTCTGACTGCTGCACATCTTTGTATGTATAAGCTCATTTCCTGAGGCTCTGCAGCAGCAAATTTCTGAGCCATTTGTCTTACGCTCCCCTGCCTTTCACTGCCACTGCAGACTTGTTATATTTGCCCAGAAATGCATTGCCTGATTACTGATTTTTCTTTAGTATGTGACAGAGACTGATTTTCCTTGCATGCAGATTTTCTTGTGCTATAAAAAAAAATGATATTAAGATGAATGGAAATGGGTAAAAGAAGAACGTGTGTGCCAACGTGTGCTCTCAGTTTACAAGAAAGATCAACATGAAGCAATGCTTCCTCTGTTTTTCCTTTGTAGTTATCATGGGCTATTGATTAAAGTTCCAAACTCATTTGCAAATACTAGAATACACTATATCATAGATAACTATTTTAAAGTTTCAGAAAAAAATAACACTGAAATATAGCAAATAAAAGCCCAAGATAAAACATGTACCACATAAAATTATGACAATATTGTGATGACAATTATTTTAAAACACTATCTTTTGATTGCTTGAGTTCTCTATTCAGTATAAGCTCATTTGTAAAAGCTATGCCTCTGTCTTTACGGTTAGGAAACACCATTATAATCCCAAAGCAGAATATTATTTTAAAAGAGACATTTATTATAATTTAATTATAATAAATAAATAAATTATAATTTATTATA
>VWYI01041585.1:0-21591 GCA_013399455.1 Anthoscopus minutus
CAAAAGCTCTGCAAAGCTCTGTTTACTATGAATTTTCTGAACTGCTCATTTGAAAATATGCATCCTCCAGTGGTGTGTCACTTTAAAAATCAGTTTAAACTGTTACAGCATCCACCAGTTCTCACTAGGGACCCAGGAACTTGGGAAAACAAGCGTCCTCTTGAGCTTGTTACCTGGGGGTGTGGCTACACATGTGTGTCCACCCCACAGGTCTGAGATGGATACCCCAAAAGTGGGTAAAAGCTTTTGTCCCCAAAAAACCAGCATCAGCAGAAGTAGATGAGAAGCAGGCAGCTGTTGCTTCCTAAAAAGACGCCACCGGTTAGAAGAATTTTCCTGATCAATTTCACTACATTCCTGCAAACCTCTGTCTTTTAATGTGCTTTAAAATGTTTGTTCTTCCCTTTTAGAAAAGAAAACCTACTCCCACTCAACCTCGCAATGCGCCCTGACCAAGTTATCATCCTGTTCATGCTGAGCAGTCTGAAGTAAAACAGGAATCTGTGGACTGGCTCAGCGGACTGTTCAAGGACTGGGGACTCTCGAGGTGGTGGACTTCAATAAGCAAAACCATTCTGTTGTTTTTTGTTATTTTCCCAATTATGTTAGCGTTTGGGATTCTACGCCGTATAATTCTAAGAGTCATCAACAGTCTAACCTCTATAATTTCAGACATCAACCACACAGAGCTCGTGGGCCTAAAGCAAACTGACAGGCCCGCAATCATGGGTGGTGGACCAATTCACAGTCTGGATCAGTATAAGCCAGACAGACACCTTTCTTTCAACTTTATGTAATAGAAAAGGGGGAGGTGTTGTATTGTACTGAATAGTTTGTTATTATTCTGCACTGGGTGGTTCCATTATATCAGGTCCCATACACCCCTCTCCTCCTCTCCCCCAAGACCCTGGTGATGCNCCAGACAGACACCTTTCTTTCAACTTTATGTAATAGAAAAGGGGGAGGTGTTGTATTGTACTGAATAGTTTGTTATTATTCTGCACTGGGTGGTTCCATTATATCAGGTCCCATACACCCCTCTCCTCCTCTCCCCCAAGACCCTGGTGATGCGTTATCTGATACTCCCTCCCCTTTGCCCCTCCCATCAGGTGTGTTATTGGCTGTGACCTCTCCCCGCCCCCTCTCCCTGAGTTTATCTAAGGTGGCTGGACCCCTGAGCCCCTCTCTTTCCTCCTAGACACCACGTGTGTTGTTCTACAATCAACTGTCGGACTTTTGGGCCCGAGGGAAAGAACACCTCTTGTCTTTTACTTTTGCCCTTATTGAGGTTGTTAAAAGCCTGGGACCCTGAGCTAACCAGAATCGGACCCCAGGCCCCTCCCAGAGAAACACCCCAATATATTTACAGATGTAAAGCCCTAGGAGAGATGGGCCGAGTGTGTTTTCTGACACCTGCCAACACACTCAGTGCTCCTGAACTAAGTGTCACTTTAAGATTTATTCATCAGATTACAAAATTCCTGGAAAGGAATCAATCAATTCACCCGTGGAGGACAAATGCACCAGTCTGCTCTGATCAATAGCAACTCATCATTTTATAAGTACATATTATATTATTGGCTTTTTGCAAATATTAAATTCAATGCTGTACGTATAATGTTGAAAAACTTTGCTGTATTAATACAGTTTCTTTTATTTCTGCTGATAATGGAAGTTAGAAATAGTAGCGTGATACATATATGTATTTCTTAGCCGATATCATGGCATTAAAATAAAGACTGCTTTTGTTCATATAACCAGGAGAATGAAAAGATAATCAGAAGATCTTCCCTGCATTCCTAGATTATCTTATCCAGATGAAGATAGCTTTAACCAGAGCTCTAAGAGAGTAATTTATTGAACCTCCGTTATCAGGGAGTGTGAGACTAAATGGTTTGGTAAGAAGATTGATCTGTTGGGTGGGGCAGGGTTGAAACTAAGCAGAAAACATCTAAACTTAAAAGGAATGTTTGAATCATGCATACAGGTCTATGAATATCCAACAGGCTCATGCTTTTAAGGAATGATTCTTTGTTAGGAGTGCTCTTGGCTGAATGCCAAGCACCCAGTTGTTTTAACCCTTTGTTTTATTTCTGTCTCCTAATTGGTTTTTTTAATAAACTTTTTAAATTATACCAAAAAGGTGAACTTTTCACACATAACAATGACTAGGCTGACGGGAGAAGTTTTGTTAGGAATGTTGTAGGAATTTCCATTTCCTATTACTGGATATACCTCAGCTGTATCTCAGGTGAGTTGCAAGGCAAAGCTGATGTTCAACTACAGAAGAGCTAGGAAGGAGTAAACTCAAAGGAGAAATTCAACACTCTAGGACAAATGTGGCTATTGAGAGCTTCCTTTCTAGAACATTCTGCAAAGATTTCTGATTTCAGATGAGATTTGTTCCTTTTACAGCTACAAATATCAGCATAGCTCTTTCCTCTTTTGGAAAGGACAGTAGCTGGAGAGTCCAGACTTAGCAAAACTACAGGGTTACCTCAGCCAACTGTTACATGTCTGGGGTCTCTGACAGAGAGCTAGCAAAGAGTACTGGAAACAGGAGGTGTTCTGAAAGCAACAAGCATCAGCTTCCCTAAATGGAGAAAAAATTCCAACAAACAGAAAAATGTAGTCCAGGATGAAGTCAGTCAGGTACCAAGTCTACAGCACAAACACTGGGTGAATCCTAAGGAAAAACCAGAACAGTCTACTTGGAATTGATTTCAGCAGTAAGAAAAGTGTCCTCTCTGTCTCAGAAACCATGGCACGTGTGAGCAAGGAAGTGTCAAAGGCATACCTGGGGAGTCTCAGGAGAAATTCAGATTAGTATTGCAAGTATCTGGTATCTATTCCACAAATTTGTGCCCAGTAGACGCAAAACCATCCCTTTATCTGATAAGGCACCATCAGCTTTGGCTACCAGGTAAATCAAAGTAAAGGAGGAACATACCAAAACATGTAAAACACAAGTACTGCCACTGGCCCCTGCTCCCATTCAGCACAATAACCACAATGTAACATAAAGGACCAAGTCCCCAAACTGGCATTTAGCTAAGAACCACTCACTGCTGAGACAGAGAGAATTCACAGGAGAAAAAGGTCTGCTAATATTTTCCACTGAGGCATAAAATCATAGAACAGTTTGGTAGGAATGGATTTTGGAGATTATCTCATTACACCCTCTGCCCTGGGCAGGGAACAATCCCTTGCCAAGTCAGACAAGAGCAGACAAAGATTTACAGCTGCCATCCCCACAGCAGTCTGAGTTAGACTTTTCCAGGCATCTCTGCTTTCCACATCCTCTGGTCTTGTCTCTGGAAAAGTACCTGAACTCTGTCTCCTGGGCAACGACCATGGATTCTTTGTGCACTGACAAAAAATGTCAACACACAGCAGAAATAAGATTTCACCACAGCGGCCACAGTAGGTTTAAGTAGTTAACCATGTCTCAGGAGAGCAGAAAACAGCCAAGATCTGCCCACAGAGTTTAGAATGCAGGTGAGACTGTGCTCTACTTCTGCAAATATACTAAGCTTAGTACCTGGCCGCTGAAAAATAGCAAATTTTATTTGGTATGATGCACGTTTACAGGCAGGCAGTGCTATGGAAATAAATGCTCCTCTGACACCAGCTACCAAATCACTTGAAACAAACTGGAAGCTCAATTGCACCAAGTTCAGCTGGAAGCAGGGACAGATGCATAAATAAAAAGCTCATTTTAGCTATAGAAACTTCACAGCTGAGCATCACAAACTGGTGACAGGAATGCACCACCTCCTGACACTGAGCCCAAAGCTGTGGGTGCCAAAGCTAAAGACTGAGAATGAAGAGCTACTGAGTGACAGAAACCTATTTCCCAAGTGCCTAAAGCTTCCCAGCTGACCCATAATCCACATTTTTTGCCTCAGTGGGGTGTGGGGAATGGGATACACACAAAATTCCTCTGCAGCAGCTCATCACCACCCTGGAGCAGGAAAAAGCCCAGGCAGAGCTCACTACCACAGCTCAGCTTTAATTTACCAATTAACAGCTGCTCACACATTGATCCTCAGAAAGCAGGGTCATAACATCTGCTAAAAACCCAAATCAACCACAGAACTTCAGCAGCAGCACCAAGCAAACACCCAATCAGAAAGGCAAGTCAATCATTCCCATACAAAGCCAGGAGGTGAGACCTCACCCTGCAGTCAGCACTTGCTGGTGCTGCCCACAACACCCCCAAAAATAAAGAACATGTTCATTCCTGTTCCTGGAGAGATGTGCTTCAAGTTCCTGCCTTCCTTGAAGTTCCAACCATCCTTACAGTAATAAGAATATAATGAAAAAGGACTAGAAAGAAAACAATTAAAAGGATAACAGATGGGATGGCCCAGACCACAAGTCCACAGCTCAAAAAATTAATCTTGCAAACCAGGGAAGGGAAAAGGTTTTGTTGGTGAGGAGTTTCTTTTGGTAAGGAACACTGCAATAGGAGAATCAAGAGACTTTTAGCCCCAGTTCACTCATAACCAAATCACCAGCTGCAATTTTCTCTGGCTTTGCACTACACAAATACAACCAACAGCAGTTTCCCCTTATAGTAACTATGAAAAGTTAGCACAGAATATGTGTTCTCATGACTTCTGTCAAAAAGAAAAAAAATTTACCTTACCAAGACAGTTTTTTTGTTGGTAGCTTCTTGACATCAGTTTTCTTTGCCTAAATAACATTTGGGATGAATCCTCAAAAAAAGAGGTACTACAGTAGCAGCACTGAGGAAAAACTATGTGACCCCAGCCTCCACATAAACTTCTCTATATTACAAATCTTTTTGACCAACAGCACCAGGACCAGTCATGTGAAGAACACAGGGGGCTGCAATTTGTCAAACACATTCTATCAGAAGAGGCACAGAATAGTTAAAAATTGCAGAATTATAGAAGAGCCCAGGTGGGAAAGGACCTCCAAAGATCATATGGTTCAGCTTTTTGTGATCTAGAGAACCTGGATAAGATTATCTAGTACACTGCTCAGTCACATCCTGGAAACTCTCAGTCACAGGGTCTGCACAGCATCCCTGTGGGGCTTGTTCCAGTAACTGAATGTTCTCTCTATATTTTTTTTTTTTATATCAAGATGAAACCTTGCCCAATGCAACCTGTATCCACTTTGCCTTGTTGAGACATTAATTTTGGAAAATTAAGGTTTTTTTAGGAAAATTAAAGACTATACTTGCTGAAGTAAGTAAACAGTTAAAAGAAACCGGATCTTAGATAAGATATCTCAGACCAAATAACTTATTTGCCTGTCAGTTTTGTATTTATGTAAGCTGTGCTTGTAAATGAAAAACAAAATGTGATAAATATCCCAAGGACACAAGGTAACTGCACAGGAAACCAGAAGTTTCCCAAAGATTTGTTTCTCACACGTGCATTGAAAAGGTGAAAAGGTCAGATGAGGAAAAGCCATTTTACTTCCTCATTTCTAGTGACCCCACCCCAGAATAGACCCCAGACTTGTTTTAAAGAACAAAATACGCATGCTTTATAACTTTTTAAACCTGGCAATTAGCATACAAAGCAGAGAAGAGGAGGTGACAGGGATATGAATATGCATTTGTACTTTGAGTATTCAACACTTTTGTGAATAAAAGGCTTTGTACTTACCTGTGAACTTTACAGTGCATATTAAGGAACTATCCCATGCACTGTCCAGCCATAATAAACATACAATTTCCTACTTCAACTGTTAAGAGTCTTTTGTCTGTCCCAGTTGAATATTGATTTTAGGTCAATATTCATATTTTAATAAATCACAATATTACATCTATATTCATATTTTAATAAATCACAACTATGACAGTCAAAAGACTCTAACAGCTGAAGTTAGAAAGTGGATGTTTATTACAGTGCATGGGATAATTTTCACCTTTTCAATGCATGCGTGATAAACTAATCTTTGGAAAACTTCTGGTTTTTCGTGCCTCAATAGACAGGATGTCTGCAGTTATCTTGTGTCCTTGGGATATTCACATTTTGTTTTTCATTTACATGCACAGCTTACATAGACATAAAATTGACAAGCAAGTAAGTTATTGAGTCTGAGATAGCTTATCTAAGATCACCTTCTGTTAACTGTTTACTTACTTCAGCAACTATAGTCTTTAACTTTCCTAAAAAAATCCTTAGTTTTTTCAAAACGTCTCAGTTGGATATCAATATTAGATTGATATTCATATTTTAATAAATCGTCTTCTCCATGCAGCTCCTTGCAAAGGCAGAGCTTCAGTCCTCTGTAGCATCCCTTTAAGCACTGGAACACTGAGATATGTTCTCCCTGAGCCTTCTCCAGGGAAAGGAGACCCAGCTCCCTGAGGTTTTCCTTATAGGACAGGTTCTCCAGCCCTTCGATCACCTTTGTTCTTTCTCAGCTCACAGCAGCTTCTTCTAACCTCCAGCTTTGTGTCAGCATTTTCTCAGCTACATCATGAAGCAGAGATATAACCACCAATTTGGCTAAAAACTAACTCAGAAGTTTTTGGGGGTTTTTTTGGGTTTTTTTTAGATTCAACAGCTTATCAGTCAACACACAGCCAGATACATTGACAAAAACCAAGAGCAGAGCTTCTCTCTGGCAGCTGTAAAAACTGAAAGTGTTCATCACAATACACTTGGCTAATCTGAAAGAGAACATCAACAGTGCTCATCCATGAAAGCTGCAAGTCAAAATCTCACTGCTCTTTGTCAGAGAAGATTAAAATCTTCCATGTCTCTTGAAGAACCAACCCTAACACTTCAAAGAAATAAGTACCAGGGGGAATAGATACCAATTTGACAAAAAACAGGCTCAGCTGAAAGACACAAAAGCAGAAAAACGCTTTGCAGGCACCTCCCAAAGCTACTGGCAGACACATATCTCAGAACAAGAGTGTCAAAAACTTGCACTTGCGCAGTTACCACACCCTGGTGGCACAGACAATATCCTGAATCAGTTCCTCTCCATACCCTGTATGGTACTGACCAGCAGCAAACTCACTCCCAAAACCACTACAGTAATCAACAGAGTATGAAAAGCAACTAGAAACAGACTTAGCAAAAAGTTTATTTCATAGAGACCTTGCAAAACAGTTTCAGAAGGGAAAAAATCTCTCAGAATCAACTTCTGGGCTTGCCCGAGGGGCACAAACATTTGGAGCTTTAGGCAAGAGAAAGTGACCAAGAGTTTGCTGGAAATACGGGAGTTTTGCAGCCACAGTTTGGTGCTCAGGCAGCAGCCAGGCTGGTCTGAGCACCGCCATCCACTCTGGATAGCCCTGCCAAGTTACCTGCAAATCGTTTGTGGCTGTCGTAGTCCTCTGAGCAGGGGATCTCGATGAACTTGTAGCGCAGGTTGTCACTGCGATGTGCCAGCACCTCGGTGACCCCATCTGCAGAGATCTCACCCTCAGGGACCCGATTCTGGGTGCGGAGGTGGCTCCAGACCACGAGGCCGCCACCGGCCGCGACGGAGAGCATGAGGAGGAAGATCACTGCCTTCAGCCACTTTCCTCGAGGATCCTGCTGGAATCTGCCCTTCCTGGCGCTGCGGAAGTAGCACAGAACGGGCCCCGTGAGCGAGGGACGATGCGAGCGGGAAGGGACCGCCCTGGCCGATACCGGGGAGCCCCGGGCCCTTAACCCGCGGAAGCCCTAGTGTGGAGCACAACACACGCGTTACAAGCACAGCGGTTCCCTCCTGGGCCCTTACCCCGCGGGAGCCCTGGTTTGGAGCACAACACACGCGTTACAAACACCCGCGCTTCCCTCCCCCTCCCGGGCCCCGCGCTGCGCGACCGCCTCCCCACCGGGGCACCCGAGAGCCGTAGCGCCGCCGGGCCTGGGCACCGCCGTCCCCGGGACAGCGGGCAGGACATGATGGCCAGGGCCCCACGCTGGTACCTGCTCTGCCGGCAGCCCCGGCGGCCCGGCCCCGGCCCCAGCCCGGGGCTGTTGGGGCCGTGGGGCAGTGCCCGCCGCTGCAGTGCCATCGCGCCTGCTCCGCCTCGAGCGATGCGCTCAGCGCGCCTCGCTCTGGCCTGCCGGCCTGCCTGCGAAGAGAAAGCGCTTGACCGCCGAGAGGGAGTGGGAGGATCCAGCGCAGAGCCGGGAGCGGCGGAGCAGCGGGACAACGGCACAACGGGCCAGCAGGGCGCTGTCGGGCAGCGCCGGGACGGCAGGGCCGGGACAGCGAGGGGGAGACAACGGCGCGCGACCGGGTGGGGTGTGTCAGGACGCGCGGCGGCAGGCCAAAGCAATCGAGGCCAGAGCATGCGGCGTCTAGTACACCTGGACCTGAAGGGCGCCGCGCCGCGCGCACAGTACCTGGAGCAGGTGAGGGGTGGACCTGGGGCAGGTGAGGGATGTGCCTGGTGTACATGAGTGATGTGTTGGGCTTGAGTGAGGGATGTACTGGGCTAAGGTGGAGGATGTAGGTGGTATGGGTGAAGGATTTATTTGGCTCAGGTGAGGGATACACCTGATGCAGGTGATGGATGTGCCTGGTGCAGAGGGCAGGGGCAGAGAGTGGTGGCACTGATCACAGCCCAGCTACATCTCTAGTGTCTCCTCTCTACTGCAGGTGCTGCCGCTGCTCCGTGCCCTGGGTGCCACTGGGCTGCTGCTGGAATATGAGGACACCTTCCCATACATGGGGCCGCTGGAGCTGCTGCAGGCCCCCCACGCCTACAGGTAGCGCCATGTACCCCGCAGGTACCTCTAGGCACCCACAGGTATGGCACATGCCTAGAGGACACTGACGTGTCATTTCGCTGTCCTGCAGCCCTGTGGAGCTCCGGGCGCTGCTGAGCCAGGCGCGGGCTCAGGGCCTGGACGTGGTGCCTCTGGTGCAGAGCTTCGGCCACATGGAGGTGAGCTGAGGGTGCTGGGCTGGGCAAGAGCAGGTGTGCTTAGCTAGCAGTGCCCGGGGGGATCTTGGCATGCAGTAGGAAGAACTTTGCCAGGAGGGCAGGGTGCAATCCTGCCCCTCTGCTCAGCCCTGGTGACATCTGGAGCACTGTGTCCAGTCCTGGGCAGAAACTGATGTCCAGGAAGTTCAGCCTGAACGTGAGGAAGAACTACTTTCCTGTGCAGTGACCAAGCCATGAACAGGTTGTTGAGAGGACGTGGAGTCTCCCTCACTGGAGATATTCCAGAGCCCTCTGGACACAACCCTCTGCTCTGGGTTGGCCCTGCTGGAGTACGTAGGTGGAACCAGATGAGCCACTGTGTTGCCTTCCAGCCTGACCCATTCTGGGATCCTCTGCTGGGAAATTTCTAATCCAAGTTCTTGTGCTCTGGTTATCCAGCTCTGCCAGCTATAGGATTTGACATCAGGGTAACACTGCAGTGACCTTTCCATTTTCTTTGCCCACCCTGTGAGGTGCTTCATGGTCAGAGACTGCCCAGCAGCGTGGAACAGCAGCTGTGCCCTCAACCTATCCCTGGGGCTCAGTCAGGCCAAACCCCAGGCTTAGCAGGACACCTGCCCTCAGAGCCTTGGGGACAGGAGGATGCTGCTGTCCCCTGTGTGGCAGCTGCCCCCGAGCTCTCCCTTCCTTTGCAGTTTGTGCTGAAGCACAGAGAGTTTGCCCATCTGCGGGAGGTGAAGGCGCTGCCCAACGCCCTGAACCCACACAAAGAGGAATCACAGGCACTGGTCAAAGCCATGATTGACCAGGTTATGGCCCTGCACGAGGACTTAAAGTGGTTTCACATCGGATGCGATGAGGTGGGACTTCTCTTGAGCTGGGAATGTTCTTTTGAGGACTGATAGGAAGGGTTGAGGCTTCTGCATTTTAGTGGTGCCCAGGCCATGTTTGGGTGGGATTTTGGGGACAGAAAACGCCACTTGAGCCAGGGCAGAAAAGTCTTTTTGACAAGAAATTATTCCGGTAGCACAGGTTGTCATTTCCATAGATACAAGCGTAATATCAAAATATTGAAACTTCTTAACAGCTAACAGTGTTTGGGTTTAAGTCAAGTGAATATTTGAAGTGAGATGTCATTTAGAGCTGTTCATTAAGAATCCTGTATGCTTGGTGTAAGATGTTGGGTAATTGTTCTGGTCAAGTTACTCAAAGTAAACCCTTCTGTGGCTGGAAGTGTTGGGTTTCTTACCATAGTAAATTGTCTTCTTGAGAGAGCTTCTCTTTCTCATAGTTTCTTAAAACCATCCTGATGGCACGCAGATCCCTGGAATTCATTATGACCACTTAACTGTACTGATATTAGTTTAGCATTATGTATCCTGTTGTGTTGAAACTGGTGGCAAGGTTAGACAGGGAGCTGTAGGCTTTTATAAAGCAAAATATTACTTATGTAGAATAAATAAAACCTGCTCTAAAACCAGCAAATTTTGATCCACTCTCTGCATGGGACCAAGTATGCTGGGCCACCCTTGAACATTGCCCCAGGCTGCTTCTAGACTCACATTTGGATGATCTTCCCCAAGACAGGAACCTCATTTTATCTACCTCAGGCCCTGATGAGTTGGTGGATTTGAAGGGAATAAATGTCGTGAGAGCTACTCCCAAGGACAAACATTCCAAAGGCAAATATGTCATATAGTTACTTTTGTTTCTGTAGGAAAATTCCCTCAAGTGATGCACATAATCATGGCCACAGTCTCCTGCAGACTGATAGAAAAGCTTGCAGTGTCTTCAGCACTGAGAAATGCTTTTGAGTGTGTCCACTTAGTGGGTCACATCTGGACAAAGGTTTTGAATATTGTCTCCCTAACTTTCTCTATTTCTATTTCTTCTAAGTCAGGACGATTTGCTTGGTGTTTCAGGTCTACTACCTTGGCGAAGGAGAGGAATCACAGCAGTGGCTGCAGCAGCAAGACAACACTCCAGAGAAGTTGTGCTTATCCCACATAAAAGCAGTTGCCACTTTTTTAGCCTCTTCTTACCCCATGGTGACACCCATTGTGTGGGATGACATGCTCAGGGGCATGAGTGAGGAAACACTGGCAGGTGAATGACTAGCCACAGGTTGAGGCAGGTTTACACAGGCAGATAAAACAGATTGGTTGGCAGCTGAATGTGATGAAAACAACAAAAATCTGGCAAGAGTTGAGGTGTGGTCTGTTTGACTAGAGAATAGAAGCACTTGGCTGTCACAGAATTCCTGTGTGAGTGTAGGCCAGTCTGAACACTTCAGTTTTTCATCACAGAACTCTCACACTGCAGTGGCTGCCATCACTTCTACTTTCCTTATACATGAAAAAAACTATCTGTTAACATCTGTGGTCCAAGTGTAAATCTCTGTGCTTCTCACCACCTTCTAATGTTCATTTCTGCCCTTTGCAGCACCAGATCCCAAGTGGTACAAACCCACTCAGAGAAGTTGCAGTCCTGTGAGCATCTTTGTGATCACAGTGCACATTGTGAGGACTTTGATACTGAATTGTGGGGTAGCTCCAAGACCTTGACGTTACAAGTCTTGTTTGTGGAAAAATATCAAACCACTGCTAAAATTTGAGTAGTCTGAGCACAGATGAGATTCCATTTTCAGAGCCTCCTTACATGGCTTCTGTAAACAGATTTAGATGGTACCAGGAAGAGCTGTGCAGCTCATCCAGCAGTGACTGAGCTTTTCAAGGCTTTGATAGTGGGAAATCATCCCCAAAAATGCAGGTGGGACCTATGGAATTTCCACAAGAATAGTACAGTATTTAGGGTACTCTAAGTGCACTCTACGGCCACAATAACAGAAGAAACAAAATGTGATGGAGTTAAATACTGGATTTCTGCACAATTTACTGCAGTTTCTCTAGGAGTCAGTTTAACCAGTTTAAAACTAGCTGAGAAGTTGATTATAAAAGGAGTTAAAGCTAAATTTGTATCTTTAGTTATACTTGAAAAGCTACCTTTTATGCAAATACAGCCCAGGTACTCTGTAAGTGAAAGGGTGAATGTTACGTTTGAATTTAGCTAAATGTGTGTAGAGCTTGCAGCTCTGCCAGTGGAATCCAGCTGATACACAGAGAGATGTAAGGAGCTAAGAATGAGGTGGGCTTGGTGCAAATGTGATCTCTGATAATCACTTCTTCTCCATATTAATTGTTTGACAATGCCTGAGGACAGTGGCCCTAGGCATGTGTCAAGTCCTGGCCAGGCTGACAATGCCCAGGGGCACTCCAGCTGTAAGTGACAAGCCATAGTTGTAGTCACATGCTACTGCAACAGAAACCTGTACTGAGTTCTCATTCAACCAGCCATGATTTATAAGAGCTCTGTTCCTTTCAGAGTCTGGGGTCCCACAGCTGGTGCAGCCAATGATCTGGGACTATGCAGCAGACATCCACGTAGAAGGCAAAGGTTTGTACTTCTCTGCTGAGCTGTCTAGAAGCAAAATAACTGAAGCAAAATTATATAATTAAAACCTACCTTAGCTGGACACCAAAACATTCTGGTTTTGTTGAATTGTTTTTTATTGCTTTAATGGCATAAATAAAGCCCTTACTTGATTTCACATTATACCTGCTATTACTTATCTTCTTTTTCTATTTATGTTTTCCCTATGAATGACTTGCATTGTAGGCTGCTTAATTATCTTCAGCAGAGCTATGGAACCACTGATAGGAGATTCAGAGGTTTTTTACAAGTACTGTTACATTAATTCTCCTTGCATTAACACCAGTACAAGTGCATAACTCTGTACTGAACAGCTCTGCAAAAGAAGCTTCAGGGCTTCATACATCTGTAAAATTCAGAGAGAAGCTCCTAAAGGCTCCAGTCAGGCATCTAACATTCATGCAAATATTTCTCTATTGCAGTAAGAATCAGCTGTTAGATCTTGTGCATGCTTGTTGCAATCATCACAGCTCTTAGCAAGGTAGCAATACAAGGGAGTGGAATACAGTAACTGGCACATGAAAATATGAGGACAGCCACTCAAAATGCTGCTCAGAGAGGGTGTCAATCCTTGCTGATGTTCCAAGCTTGACAGGAAAAGGCTCAGCAACCTGTTGGATGTGAAACTGTGTTCCCCTTCACTGCAGCATTGCAGTCGACGCTGAAACTGGAGAAAGCTCATCCTTGCATGTCCCGTTGTGTCTCACTGCAGTGCAGCTCATAGAGAAGTACCGCAGGTGTGGCTTCTCCAAGGTGTGGTTCGCAAGTGCCTTCAAGGGAGCCACCGGAGTGAATCAGTCTCTAACACTGATTGGGCACCACCTCAGGAACCAGCTGGAGTGGCTGCAGGTGGCCAGCAGGACCCCCACTGATGTCCTTAAAGGTATCGCGCTGACCGGCTGGCAGAGGTGAGGAATAACCTTTTGCATGGTTCCAAAGATCACAGATAAGCAAACTTCCACCCAAAATCCTCCTAAGAGGTAGAGGGAAGCTTGGGATTTAGAAGGGAACTTTGCAACCCTGCAATTCTTCCTGTCTGTCACTGCTGGGCCTCACCCCCAGACTATAAAGTGTGCATTTCAGAGTTGTTAGCTGTATAGCACTAACCAGCAGGAACAATGGCTTTGGGGACACCACCACAAGCAGATTGGGTTGGAAGGCTTGAATGGATTTTGTGCCACCTTGAACTGCTCATAGACACTTTAGTTCATGCATGGTGCTGAATGTCTGATGGGAACTTAAAACCAATGAAATCCCATAAGAGCCAAGAATTTGTTAATGTAATGAAGGAATGAATTTTTATATGGTCAGGAGGTCTTAGGGAATACCAGAGAACTGGTATCCAATTACTAACCCTAATTTGCCTTGAGAAGAGATTTTGATTTTTATCTGTTCTTACTCGTAAAACAGGAATACTTCTCATTTTAATACTTCTTCTCTGAGACAGAAACTGATGTTTCTAAAGCTCTTTGAATTTTAGTGATTAAAATACTAAAACTTCCCACTTGTTTAATATGCTCTAACAGTAAAATGTGTAATTAATGTATGTTTTCTTATGTAGATATGATCATTTCTCTGTTTTGTGTGAGCTTCTCCCTGTGGCAATTCCATCACTGGCCGTGTGTCTGCAGGCATTAAAGAATGGTACAATCACAACTTCATTCTCTCTCAGATAATCCCTAGCACAGGAGTGAGGTGATTGCCCTAAGATTAGCATAGGCTTGTCATAATTTGAGGTGGTTTGCTCAATTAATCCTAGCCCAAATTATGAGCAATAAATTACAATTTGCAGTATGGCAGCAGAGAAGCCTCTTGGCCTAAGTATTTAAAAATAGCCATTGTATCTTCTTCATTTATTGTGATCTGACACACAAATGGTCAAAACCTTCATGCTTATATTAAAAAATAAATTTAAGATGCAGAATTGCTTTTCAAACAGATTTGAAACAGTAGTGATATATGTATGAGACTAGTTTAGATTTAGAACATGCTCATGTGTAAAAATTGTTTCAGCCAATTGGTTTTTCTTAAAATGGATCTAGGGAGGACACTGTCTGGTAAAATACCTCCTGTAGTTTCTGCTTTCTTTCTGTTGGCAGTTGCCAACAGAATTTTTCTTATTTTCAAAATAAACCCCCACAACCTACTGGTTTTAATTAAGGCAGTAGAAATATTCAGCACCCTGAACAGAAACCTCAGAGCTAAGAAATGCTCACCTTGCACAAGACAACTGTATGAAAGACAGTGAGCTCCTCCTCCCACCCATGAGTGTTTTTTCCTTCCTTTATTTCCATTTTACATTTTAAAAGATTCTTCACCAAAGAGGAACTACTAAGCCAAGGCAGAATACTCCAGAAAACCCCTCTTACATGAAGCTTTTGCTTCCTTAGGCTTTACTCATTTCCACCGTCTTCTTCCAGGTGGGTATTCTGAAAAGGTTAAAGAAAATGTGGAGAAGCTCCTGGGAATGTCTAACCTGGAAATTGATTCTTTCATGAGGTAAAATTCCAGCTGCAGAATTCAGGTGCTTCTCCTTGTGTGGTAAGTTCAGAAACTAACAGATCCTCTTTGGACAGCACAAGTCTGGGGACCTTTCCTGGGAGTAATATCCTCACACTTGTGACACAAATTTGTTTCTACCTCAAGTCATCAGTGGATGAACTTCTTGAAAGGAACAGGTAATGAAGTTTCTCTTGATTCTCTGCCTTGCTGCAGGAGTGTTGGAGCTATATCATCTCAAAGTGGGGCACAACTCCAGAAAAATGATTTAAATATCAAGCTCTGCATTTCAATGTCACTGACACTTCAGCAGAACATAATATTTAGATCAAAACTTAAAATATTTTAGCAAAGTTCCAAAATACTGAATGCTGCTTTATTTGAAGCGTGTAGTTATTTCCTTTATTACATTTTACTGATATTTTAAGTTAGAATGAAAATTTTGAATGGTACAGTTACATAAGAAAGGAGCTTGAAATGAAATTTATTCTGCAGCAGATGATCAGTTGATCATCTGCCAGGAACAAATTCACAAGCTAATTCCAAGAATCTATAGACTGAAATAAACTTACTCCTTAAGCATCATCTCTGTGCAGAAGTTCAGCTAAAGCTTCCACACCTCCCTGGCAGTGACAAACAGATGTTGCTGCTGTTTCATCCCAGCTCCCACCAACATCCATTTTCAGGTATGTCACAGGCTGGTTCAGCCCCTACCACAGGAAAAGGAAGATTATTCATCCTATTATAATGCATCACTTCCAGCCAGATGCAGTCAGGTAACACCACTTCTTTTGCATGACAGGGGAAATAAAGTTGGATATATTTTGGGCACTCAGGTACAGAGAGTTGTGAGCCCTTACATCTTTCTACAATTATATCAGAAACAGTGGGAATCAGACAAAGTTTCCATAATATGTTTTTATACATGTTTGGGTTAGAACTAGATGATCTTCTAAGTTCCCGTCCAACCCAAACCATTCTATTCCAATTTCATCTTTGCCCTCTTTTGAATGAATTCTTTTGAGAACAAGCACAAAATTGGTCTCCAAAAACCTCTCCCTTGTTACTCTTGTACAGCCCTGCTGCACCTTAAGCAGTGGTTGGCCTTGGTGTAGGAGCTCATCCTGATTCCAGGCAGGGCTTTGAATAAAGCTAGGCTCTTCCCCCTGCTTTCTGTCACCATGGGCTTTTCAGAACTTGTCCTAGACATTTTGTCAATTCATGCTTTTAAAAAGTTCATTTATACTTCTTTTTTAATTTTTTTTCTGCTGTGATAAGGTGAATATCCCACCTCATCTACTCTTTCTGATAAAACACAGAATTATATTCCCAACAAGTCTCACAGTGGGTTTCAGTTACACTTAAAATGCATATAGTGGTATCTTGAGCTCACATTTTGGTGCTTTAAAAGTCTTTGCATGAGGAAAGTGCCAAGATTAATGGAACTTAAACAGCATCAAAGTTTTCCCATCTGAACAAAGTCAAGTCCTTTGGGTTCTTTTAATAGATGCTTCTTTTCCTGTACACTGGTTTTAAAGACTGTACTCCCTTCTAAAGGCCAGTAAGCCAGCCCTCCCCTGAGGCAGAGCTCACCTGAAAATGTCGTTGTTTCTTCCTTCTCATTTCTGCTCAGTCTCCTTTCCAAGTGGAATACCGTGGTACAAGACCTCCAAGCAGCCATGGAACAAGTTTTCCACAAGTGTGCTATAGAGGAATGGATGGAGGAGAATGTCTACCCCAGCCTACAGAAGTTGCAGCAAGTGGTGGATGACTTAGACGAAGCAATAAAAGCACAGAATTAGGGGCGTTTCAATTAGTCTGACTCATTTGCTGGGAAAACATGGCTAGTGAAAATCAGCAACTAGTCCTTTGACACAGCTGACCGGAGCTGGGCTAGCTCATATACCACACTGACACCACCAGGTATGAGGAACAACCTGGGCACTGGATTGGCCACAGGTGGAAGCTTAGAGCCATGTGCTCTAATCAAGGTCAGGCAAAGCAGGAGGCGGAGGCTCCTCTGCTGGAGGTTCCAGGAAAATGTTTACTGATGCTAAAGGGTTCTGGGGCAGAAGAGTGAGGAATAAGGCAGACATCAACTTAAATACAGCCAGACTTCAGGGGGAGGGTACAAAACATCAACCAGTGAGGTATCCTGAGGGGAGGAGTAAAGGGAGGGGATTACATTCCAAAAATCTGTGGGAGCAAACGGGAGGAAATGGCAAGGTTGACAGGCAGGGAAACAATCCTCTGGGGGCCTGGTAGGTTAGGGGATTTCCAGGAGGGGTGGCGAAATGAGGGTGGAGACTGGGGAGGAGTGACAACAAATGTTCTAGTATAAGAGGCAAGGATCAGGGTGGATTGACAGCGGAAAGGCATAACTCAAGATTGACACCCCAGAGGGGAGGAACAGGGAAGGTGCTGGAAACTAGGGAGGGAACACAGTGATTGGCAGGGAAGGAGGGTGGATATAATTCAGAGATAAAACCATTAACAGAGGGGGGATGCATAACTTGGGGTAAACTAAAACTTCTAACAAACAAAATAAACACCCACTGCAACAGTCCGTGTGCTGGAGTTTGTCATCTTGAACTGTGGTTAAACAAGGAATTGATTAGCATAAAACACTTCAACTCAATTTTCCTATTTTAAGACATGCTGAGCCTTAATTCACCTGCCTGTAAGTCAGGTTTGCTCCCCTTGCATGACAGAATGCAGGAGTGAGTCACAGCTCACTCTCCTCCAAGGCAGGAGAGAACCCCCAGTTTCTTCCAAATTCAGGATTTGTAGCAACAGACTCTTACATATCAATGACCCTAATATTTAGGACACTTGGAAAATGATTAAGTCATTATTTCTGTACCATAACTCCTTCACCTGTCAGCTGTGCTCTGAGTTGTGTCCTACCATTCTGTCACGGGCAAGAAGGAACTCCTGACGCAGGAGGGAAAACTGTTTTAACACCCTGGGCTGCTTCACTTTCTGCCAGAGCACCATGTAAGCTTGGCATACTCTCCAAAGAAAAGAATCACCCCAAAAACTGAGGCATCTGTTTAACTGTGTAAAACCTGAAATTGCAGCCTGTACTTTCCAGGTTTGCCCTAATTTGAGCAATGACTAAAGCTACTAAATATAAGGAAAAAAATCTGGTTTATTCTGCTTTAATGTCAAACTTGTCAATATGTATAGAAATATATTTTGGGGACTTTAGTGGAAAATTGAGATAATCACCAAAATGGAAATAATTCAGAAATATGGTAGTTATGTATGTTACTCCACCAAGAATATTTAAAATATTTATTTTTGTGCTTTATTTATTCCTTTCCTTAATTTTTTTTTTGAAGCAGTGGTATTGAAATTTTTTGGAACAAATCTTGATGTACAGAAAGTAAAACTGCGGCATAGGATTGAATCAAGGATTTAAAGGAATCAAAAAAGTTAAGAGTTTAGCTAGAAGGATAGGAACTATAATAATTAAGAGTATAGCAAGAAAAGTAGAAGCAATGTAGAAAGGTTAATTATTAGCAGATGGAGCTAGTTAGAGCTAAAATAATACATAATTTGCTTGACTTTGTTGTATTTGAAGAAACAAGATGGGAGGAAAAGGTATTGTAAAGATAAAGACACTGTAACTACACCTGGGCCCCAAAACCAGCCAGAACCAGGCTGGGAAGCTTGGACTATGGCCAAGGGACCAGAGAACCTGCCAAAGCTGAGCAAGACAAAACTGAAAAATTTAACATGAGGAAGATATCTCTGCCTTCATCTTAGAAGACTACTGACCCATTTCAAAAGCCACTGAGCGATTTTGAGGAAAGAACTACGCAAGCGTGAAAGAACTTTCAACTCATTTGAATACAAAGCGGGGGTAGGTGGGATTAGGTAATGCACTTGCATAGGTGTATTGAGTAATTATATGAATATGTAAAATTTTTGTGAATAAGAGAGCAGAAGCCCTGTGAATTTCACACACGTCTTTGGGAGGCTACTCCGCATATGTCTGGTGTCATGATATCCTAATAAACATACACTTTCTAAGTTCAATCAATTGGAGAGTCTCTATCCGCGCTTCATTTTGGCAAGCCAGGCAGGAGGACTCTGTCTGGCTGCGAGAACAGACCAGCCTGTGGATGTCTCTGGCATGCCACTAGGACCTTCCTGAGGGGACCTCTGCTCCCAGCTGGTCATCACAAGACAAGACCTCCAGATAGATGCTATGTTTAAAATTATGTAGTAATTACGTAGCCTGTAAGGCATATGTGTAACTAAAAGGCTGTTGATAAGTCACAGGAGACATCCTGCGCTCAACCTGAGCCTGTACCATTTTGCTTGCAAGCAACAGAAGACTGTAATTGCCGGTGAAAGGATTTGCTGTGTCGATAAGGATCCACTAGCAGTTCTGGGGGTGAATTGGGCAAATACTGGTTCATTGCTGCTCTTTTTTTGATTGCGTGTTGTTATTTTTGATTGTGTCCTGACTGTGTGAGTGCCTGTATGAGTGATTGGTGAGATGTACTTGCTACGAGGTGGGAGGGACCCCCAATTCACAGTTCTATTCTTGGGCAACTGAAACAGCCAGAGACGGGCAAGCACAAGTGGGTGAATGCTCCAAGTACTGTACGCTGTGTGCTGTGTTGAGAAAAGGTGATTAGTGTGTGCCTTAATTTGTTTTAACCATGACAAGACAAATGAAAGGAATTCCTCTCCTGTAACGGTTTATTTCAGGAATTTGAGAGAGACAGTAGGGGCTGTGTTTGTGGGAGAGTTGGAGTTTTTGCCTGCAACAGAGGCAGCATTTTGTGTAAAAATTATTACAGCGTAGTGATTTGTACATATTTTAAACCACGCTAGGTGAATTAAAGGAATCACTCTACCTCAGTGGTTTGGCTTGGACCCTTGGGAATTTGTAAACCCAAGGCACCACTGGATAGAAAGAGAGAATGAGCCAGTGTTATTAGAGGAGATATACGAAACTTCTGCGAGAAAGATCATAGCTTTGGACTGGGAACAGCCCTCACCTAACAATCTGCTCCAGAGCCTAGAAGAGACAGAACAAATCCCAGGAATTGTGTGTATAGAGTGTATTTGTGGTATTTGAGTGTTCTATCCACCATCGGGACAACACTTTGTGTGGGTATTATTGCAGTGTAGTTTGCGCACTATGCTGCTACTGCTCTTCTACCAAATGGCAAAAAGGGTGCCTGTGGTGTGGGCAAGGGCAGGTTGGTCAGGAGCAGCCTCAGATCTTAAAATATATGTGTGGAAAAACCCATTTAGTGCCTCAAACTTGGGTTGTGCATGAGGAAGATTAGGAGAGGACTTTAAGAGTGAGGAGAGATTTAGGTGGAAACGGGATAAGACAAGAAGGCGAAGATAATGGGAACTAACTAGAGTAAAGATATTTCTAAGGCCCGTTCTTTAGGCTACATTTTGACACACTGGAAAGAACCGGTAGGTTACGGAGGTACTGAAAACAAAAGGACCCTTATAAAGTCTTGTACACAATGGTGGCCACTCTATGTGCTAAGAGAAGGTGTTAGGTGGCCACCTGCCGGAACTTTTTATTATGACACCTTATTGCAGTTAGTCCTATTTTTAGAAATGAGAGGAAGTAACATATGTTGATATGTTCTTTTCTCTCCGGAATCATCCTAAGTTGCAGAGAGATTGTGGAATTAGACCTCCCTCTGATCCCCTGGTACTGGCTCTTGAAAAAGACAATAATTTTAGTAGAGGAAAACCCAAGCGATGCGGCAGTACTTGTTCAATATATCACTGTTCTACTTATCCTGATAAGATTTATCACACAGAGGCAAAGAAATGGGAATTAGTTGACTTGTTCAGGCTTCCCCCTAAAAGGCAAGAGAAATCAGGAGAAGATGCAGATCCAGAAGGAACATCAAGTCCAACCCCAATTCCAGATCCGTCTCCCCCACGTAGTCCCAGAGCATCCTGGACTAGAAAACAAACAAAAGAAATATTACTGTCTCCTTCACAGGAGGCAGTAGGACCCGGGGGAGGAAGGATGCTATTTTAAGTGTCTTTTCCCACGATTGATTTAGAGGCATGGGAAAAAGGCTGCTAAAAACTATCAAAGTGATACGATAAGCAGGATATATGATTAGGCAGCACCACAATACTCGGCTGACATTTATTTACTCTTTAACTGAGACAGAAAACCATAAGTTTTGAAAACAGCGGGAGACTTAGCAGAAACTTTTCATAGACTAAGACAAGAGAATGTTAAGGAGTTTTTCCCTCTCCAGGATCCATGTTAGGATCCAAATAAACTAAATGAAATGGAAAAATTAGAGGATTATCAATAATTTATAGTAAAAGGAATGGAAAAGGTAATCCCTAAAACCATAAACTAGTCGGCCCTATATACAGGTAAATAAAGTCATTCTGAAACGCCTTCTGAATTTTTAGACTATTTGTGGGACACAATGCATTGCCATATGTCTTTAGATCCTGAATCTGAAGATGGGATACAGCAGTTAATACATTTATTTTTGGGACAGTCCACAGGGGATATTAGGTGCAAACTTCAAAAGATTTTGGGGCTAATGGGGCAAAATTTAGAGGCCTTATTAGATGAGGCATGGAGAGATTTCAGCAATAAAGAAGAAGGATATTAACAAGTGATGAGAAAATTACTAGCAGTAGTAAGGGAAGAGGAAAAAGGAAAACGTGTAGAGAGCTTTGTGCAGGAATGGTTG
>VWYI01041588.1:2963-15986 GCA_013399455.1 Anthoscopus minutus
TTTTCTGTGTGCCACAGTCAGCCCAAGACACATATGTTCAACAGAACTGGAATTTGTATCTAATTGTGAATTTAACACAACTGGCTTTTTTTGAGTCTGAGTTTGAGTTTAAACTATGTAGTTCCAATACTGACTCTAAAGACAGGGACTAGTCACTCGGGAAGTGGTTTCCATCAGAAATATCACAGAATTGCTCAAGCAATCCATTTGCACAACAGTACAACTGGCATGTAAATTCCAAACATACAGAGCAGCACTATTGTTTTTGTGTTCTGATTCAGCTTTGGAAATGGGATTAAAGGGAACAGCCACATTTACATTACAGAAAATGCTGCTCAGTATAGAGCAGCAGGAAGACTCCACTTACACCTGCACTCAGTGAGCAATACATGAGCAGAGGTCTAAGTGACCTCAGAAAGGTTCCTTTGCAACAAGACTTGTGAAATGCTTTGCATGAGAAGAATATTTTTAAAACTCTGCAGGTACCTGAACAAATACAGGTGGATCCTTGACTTCTATATGAAAATTTCTCCAAAAAAAAAACCAAACCAAACCAAAACAAAACAAATCAAGACCCAAGCAACTGAATAACTTTGTGGGATGCTGTCAAACATCTCAATGCAACAGAAACTGCTGAGGTTCTTTCCAGTCTTCCACTGCTAGAAGTATAACTGACTCCCATTGCTACAATACAAGGGATGCTGGATTAGAATTCTAATACACAGGCAGCTGTTAAAGACCTTGGTTTATTTTCATGATTGCTTGTTCAACAAATTTATCCAGCACTAGTTGTACTTCATTCTGGTGTGATCTTCTCCTTTCTATTCACTGAAAAGTAGTCTTAATATTATTCTTCTGTACCTCACCAGCTTTAGCAATCCCAGCACTATACTTATATATTACATTATGTTACAAGAAAACACAAATATCATTGGTGGTCATAGGCAGAGAGATGAAAGCAATTTTCCAAGTAATCACCCAGCAAGATTTAAAATATCTGGGGAAAATCCGAAAACGGAATTCCTTGAGGAGCCAATCTACAAAGCTGAACAGTACAGCAATGAACTCCAAGTTGTTTGCGTTTCCTAGAAAAACACTGCTGAGTTCAAAGATGTATTTTTCAGGATCAAAAGTTTTGGCTGCAGTTAAAAAAACGTGTAACAAACAAGCCAAGAGATGAAGGCTTGAGTGATGACAGCAATGGATGTGAGCATTCAAGGGACTGCAACCACTTTGATATGGAAAGGGCTATTTTGTACTGCCACAAGCCAGAAAAAGGGCTAAAAAATGTTCAAATTGCAGAGTGCCTTGTACTTCAGGCTTCCTTGATGAATAACAGCTCATTTGCTATGCAAACTCAGCTGAAAAAGCAAAGATACTTTTTATTAAACCCCAAAAGGTGATGGTTGTGAGATCTGCTGTAACAGTAATAAGCTGCTGGTAATACTAAACCACATGTTTGCAGTCAGCTGAGTAATACAGGTAATGAAACTTGTGCTATCTCAGATTTTCTTCTCAACTCTTCTTGCACTTTTTTACTTTGTGACTTTTACACAAGTACATCCCAAGAGATTCTTGTGGGATGCCCATTGCTTCAATGGCTACAGCAAAGTTAAGTTTCAGAAGAGTAGGTATAGGTGAAAAAGGAAAAAGTAAGTGTATTTATAGAAATTATCTATGTCGTTTGCAAATAGAAAAGTGAAAACCCAGAATGACATTGGTTAAAGCCCTCGGAAGAACAAAGTGTCTTGTTCAGACGGAGCAGATTCACTGTCTTGTGTGCTAGTGATAAAAACTATTGACAAGATATGAGACACAAGAGAGACCTGTACAACATGAGACAAGCAAGTTAGAGCAGTAATTCTCTGCAAAAATTTCTGAGTTTTAGTCCAGCACAAAAACGTTAAGCTTTCTGGACTTGCACATACTACAGTTATCCACACCCTGTAACACAGGGAAAACTGGATATTTTAATGTTGCTATTTTCCGCTGGGAGGGAAGACTTTTACCCCACTAATGTAGTGGATACACAAGCTTTGTTTATTATTTCAGACAGGTTACATTTATACTCTTACAGCAAACTACTCATTAATAGGCACAACTGGCATTACCTAATTGGCTTACTCTAAAAGTTGTATTAGCATACACTCTGTTTTTAATTCCTAGCCTCTGTTTCTCTAACTACAAACCTTCTGTTATCTCTAACTACTCTGCTCAAGGACATACTGCACCAGCACAGCTTCTTCATGTCTACATGGCTTTGTTCTCACAGTCATTTCTCTCTACATTTTAATCTGCTTACAAGATAACCAGAATTCTGTCTCTGAACAGTTGTCCTGCCCCAGCTGTCTCAGTTCACAAGTTCAGTTTCTCATATGGGGAAAAAGAAGTTAGAATTAACCAAAGGAACACCACAATTCACAGACCCCCCATATCCTGTCCTGCTCCTATTCAACAGATTTTATTGCTTTAACTCACTACAAAAGTCCTGACTGAAAGGAAAAAATATGTTGTCTACCACGAAGACAAAAAGTGAATCAAATCAGGATGCAAGCAGAGTTTTCTTGAGGACAGGAGTGAACAGACTTTTTTTGTTTTATAGCACTGTAGCTAAGCACTCCTGATCACAGTGGCAGCAACAGGTATCAGTTCTTGGCAAGACCACAATTTGGTCATTTTCCCTTTTCTCAGATGCTGAACTTCAGCTTTGCATTTACAACTTGTACAATTGGAACCCCTATGAAATGTTTGTCAAGCACTGCACATGCACACAGCATATGCAAGGTTAAAATGCAGGTGAACAGCAACAAAAGCTTCAAACAAAACTTTCTGCACCAAATCCACCTCCACCTGAGGGTGGGACTTCTCCCATACTGCCAGCCCAGACTGTGTTCCCCATCTCCTTTCCTCATGTGCAGCCTCAGAACAGTCCTTGTTAACAGGCTGATAATGTGTTCAGAACAACTGAGTTAGGCTCAGATTTTATCACAAGAAGATGGAAAACCTTCCCCCAAACACAGTTACTGGTCATGTTGTGAATGAACTTTTATTTCACTAAGTATACTAAATCAGAGAAACCAGATGTTGTGAACATAATACTTTACATTTCCAATGTCCAGGCTTGATATAAGGTGCCCTATGAATTTTGAAAACTATTATGACCAGAGCTGACATATGATTGCAATGTTTCTTTCTACCCCATGACTTCACACATTTGCATCAAGTAAAACAGAAGATGCCAACACAAAGAAAACACATCTATTGTTGGATCGAAATGTTTATATTCAAATTTCAACAATATAAACACACCCTTGGAAACATTTTCCCACATTTTCAGACAGGGCATGGAGGCAATTTGGGATTCAAAAGAATATACACACAAACTTCAAACCTACAAAGTTCCTAAGCAGTGTATGAATAGCACCTCAATCTTAATATTACACTTTAGAAGTGACTTATCTGCAGCTTCCCGTAGGTAAGCTTAGATATTTAACACAATAAAACATAATTGGAACTAAAACTTTTGCTCTTCATTGTCCTCAAATGACTGCTCCCACCGATAGCCAACATCATTAACCTTTCTTTCTCAGTACAATATTCTGAAGTCAGCATTTCCAAAATTTGCAGTAGCAGTATTCCTCTTACACCAGCCACAGAAGCTCTGACAAAAACTACCTTCTAGACTACCTTTTCTTTGGCTGCAGGATATAGAAGTTTCATACGCAGCATCATAATCAAATACCCCAAATAAAAAAAATGCAAAGGGTTTGGTGCTGTTATGTGCCATTTATCACCCCTGTCCTCCAGTTCTGTCTGCCTCCAGCTTTCCCTGTAAGATCCATTCCAACACATACTTTTCATTGCAGAACTCTCATTCCAGAAGTCTGTTTTAATTAAAATATGATTTTATTTACAGTTAGGAAGGAGCACTCAAATTAGACCAAAACATTTATTACTCCCCCTTCTGCAAGAAATTTCCAGTGAGAGCAACCAGGTAACTACAAAATGCCTGAAGTCTCTTGCTGGGTACAGATTTAAACAGATGAAGTATTTTAGAGGTATCACTAGTATGGAGCACAAAATCATACTACTGTATGTCAGCAGAAAGAGCTAGGCAGTCACCTGAACCCAAAATTCTGTATTTCCTTAATTAAGCCTTCATACTTATCCTATAGATTCCAAAATTAAAGAAAACAAAATCCAACCTAATAATCCCCCAAACACAACAACAAATTAAAACCTTCTCATTTATACCCAGAGAACAAACAGCATATATTAAAGTTTCAGTTGTCTCCATTTCAGCATGGCCTTTCTTTGACAAAAGTTCTTTGCCAAAAGTAATACACCCTTTGGACATGGCTGATTTCCTTCAAGAAGAAATCACATGGAGAACCAAGCAACAGAATCACTATATTAATCATCACCTGACAAAGTCACTTGGGACAGAAAAGCATTCCAGTCACACATCACAGATTCATATATTGAGGACAAACAATAGAAGAATATATACTGTATTTGAATCACAGCAACAAAGCTTTCTACTTGTCTGTTTCTTGATAAATAGAGATGTTTTAAGAAGCGTCTTCAAGGTTTTTAGTGCTAGCATGGCTCCAACAGGATCTGCGTATTATTGCTACAATACCATACACGAAAGAGGTTGTGCAAATGGCTGTTAATATTGGTGTCCTGAAGAAACATATCATTCATACTACCCTGCTGGAGCATATAAAAGCTGATGATGTTACATTGTCAATATCAAAAACTAACTGCAGTGGCAGTAAGTCATGCACTAAGTTAAAATACAGGAAGGCTTATGGCTATATCACACATGAGGAATTTTTCCATTTGACCTTCTGCCTCTACTTTCAGTTTCCTTTGGCATTATATCTAAATTCCCCATTATTCTTCTCTCTTTAGTACAGAAGATTAAATTAAGCCCTTCTCAAAGCACTAAGATGACAGCATTCAACTATCATTTTTTTTATTTTCATACAATCCATATACTACATACACTATGTCCAAGCTTCTAGCATTGCAGTAGGAGAACACAACTGTTCTCAGCTATATTTTTGGTAGTGCAGAAATGCATCCTCTTAAATAAAGGTCAACTGACAAGGTCTCACATGGTCTGGGGCCATCCTATTCTAATATGAGGACAGGATAAGGGCTCTACAAAACCAACAGATTTTAGGATCTTCCTGTTACACTGTAACTTTTATGCAGGCTTCATCCATCCCTGAAAAAAATAACCCGACTAAATGAGCAGACTCAAAAGTGCATTGCAAAACAGGTTCTGAAATGTTTGAAATGGCTGTGACCTCTCATTCTGTAAACACACATACCACACAAATTTGTCTTTAAGAACCTCCCACTATGAATAACCACCAAAGATGACAGATTGCCAGTCAGCACATTCATAGGTGAGGTTCACTACAACCATTATTTCTGCTTCTCACGTGTTGGCAACCGTCAGTCATCCATGATGATCCTGGGGATTTCACAGTTTATCTGAAGGAAATCTGTCAGAAGCACTGAGACCTCCTCAGCTCTCCTTAAGCCCTCACATCTGTTCTGGTACTCCAAATAGCTGTTTCACCTTTGAAAAGTTTAACATCAGTGATAAAAATAAATACCTTTTTTTCTTTTCAACAGCAATGTGTTGCAAAGAAAAATTCTCTCAGTTCAGAAAACTGAACACTTAAGTGCCAGGAAATAAAAATGAGTAAACTACTAAGAGCAGACAATGTTTTGGAATAGAGCTAGGCTTTTAACGCCAAGACTTCAATGAGAAAAAAAACCCCAAAAATAACACAAAGTGTAACAAGATTCGTCTGTTATGACACCCTGGAACTTTCTGTACGTGCTTAGGACGCCTTTACCAGTCACAAACAGATTCAATTTCATAGAGACTCATCCAATAACTTCCTTGTCTTAGTCAGGTCATATTCGACTTTTACAAGAAAAACACCAAAACTAAATAGCAGCATCACCGTTTGAGCATGGGCAGCAGAGTAATTTTACATGTAGCTCAATGGTCTGATTAGAAGTACACACACCAGCGACGTCACACTTTTCTGTTTATTCCTGTGCTTCCAAAAAGATATTTTGAAAATCTAAGACAAAACAACTAATCAAGAGGAAATGCCAGACTACATAGTTCTTCTTTATTTTGCAGGTTCTGCATGTATTCTTGGGGGAATGAATATGTGCCTATTCTGAAGGAAGAGCAAAAATCCTTATCTTCTCCAACAGACATTTCTGTCACTGAGTAGTGCCTAGTTTGAAGAAACATATCTGAAGGCACTACCACTATGAAAGCTGTTTTGAGAAAAACCTCAACTTACTCACCCTCATATCTCAATCAGCTGGGATCAGATATTTCCAGGTAGCATCTTTTCCATTCAAGATAATGGAGATGCCTCAGATTTCAAAATTTCCTTAGCTCAGGGCAGCTTCTCATTGCTTACTTCTTTCCGAGGCCAGCAGGTGTTTGGCCACAGCACTGCCACCCAGCACAGAGCTGCTATTTATAACTCCTGCAGGCAGCTCATGGATGCCTCAGCATTGTTCTGAGAATGAGCAGGCAATTCTGTACAGTGTCATCAGCACTTAGGAGTTCCAGCCACATGTGACCCGAGGGCTTCACCAGCCTGCTCAGAACAGGCTAGTGCATCAATTCCCTCGTGGTCAACATTCCACAAGGCTCAGGAGATTGTGTACATTATCCTGTGCATACACAGATCCCATTTTACTCTGGCCCTGGTCCCAACCAACCTGCTAGGGAGAGAACAGAGATTCCAGAGAGCTGCTCTAACCTTTCCTGCTGCACCAAATGTTTCCCACCTTACAACAAATCTCCTTGCTCACTCCCTCCCATGCACCCCAGATAACTGACATTTAATAACGTGAAATAAAAAACATCTTTCCCTCTTGCCATTAAGCAAACGCAGCCTAAGAGTACAGATACTAGCACATCGTAAGGAAAAACAGAAAAGGAAAAAAACAACAAAAATGGCAAATGTAAACTTTTCACTTTTCCTTATGAGGTGATCTAGATTCTCAAACAAAGGGATTCCCTTTCTGTACTGCATCCTGGCTTTATTAAATTAAGAAGGAATTTTTATTCTATTTATTACTTTTCTTGTTTAAATATAAATGCAATAGAACAGCTTTTTATATTTGGCAAAATAAGGAAAACCAAGGCAAAGACTAACATGAAGATCCAAAGGTGTGAGGGAAACAAAAAAAAAACCAGAAAAAAAGTGGGTCAGATTTGGTCTCACAAACAGTTCAATCTTTTGATATGCAAGGTAAACCACAGTACTTGCACATTGATAAAACAAGCATGCATTAACCAAAACTTACAGAAAAACATTTGTAGTAGTCTGAACGTTTGAAATTCTCAAGAGGCAAAGACTTCAATAAATCTCTACAATATGCAACCCATTATCCAAGGTCATGAGATTTTGTGGAGTTTTTAAGAGGATGACAGGCTTTTGTATGTTTAAGGGGTGGGTTTTCTTAGATTAAAAATGTCTATAAATTTACTATAGCAAGACAGATCAGCAATAGAACTCTTCGCAGATGCTGATTATGAATTGCAAGATTATATACCTATTCTATATATACACATATATATACATATATATATATACAGAATAGATATACAGAATATATATACACTTCTATATACCTATATTTCTGCTGTTATAAAATAGAAACATATAATCTTGAATTTTAGGTCAAATTTTATGAATTTGGCATTATTATATTAAATAAAACCAGTATTTTTTCTGTTACAGACACACCTCCCTACAAAATGCATTAATGATAATTAATATTATGTCTTGAGGTGGACAAGATGCAAGAGAGCTGTCTCTGATTTCTTCTGTTAGAAGTCTGACAGTCTTCCAGAGCTGTCAGAATTTCCTGTGACTTGGAGTTGAGACCTGTACTTACTCTTCCCATCTGTCACATTTCCTCAGTAGCTTTAGTATGTTAATTCCTACAGCTCCATCCTATAGGTATCCTCATTTACAGCTAATTCTGGGAGACATCAAAGGTTTACAGCAGAAACAAACATTTATTTAGCAAGTGTCTTAAATGCCCGAATCCTTTTTTTCAAGCACAGATGCTTAAACTAGGAAAACCAACAAAATCTGTGGAAAAAATCCTTTCTCCAGTGACTCAAGAGGTCCTATTCTGTAGTAAATTTCAGCAGTATTTGTTCATAGCATATCAGAAAATCTGGATCATAAAATGGAGACTAAATCCCCTTTCAAGAGAAATTTCCTTTTGCCCTTTTTTTGACATGTTAGAGGAACTGTAATTCGTCCAAACACTGTGCACATCATCCAGTCTGAACTGCTTCAGCCTGACCAGCTGAAGACATGTCCCTGGTTTTACCGAATGTTATGCCACTTTAATTATTCCCTCAGTTTGCTGTAGCTCCTGATCAGTGGAGATTAAGCTGCAGACTTTCCACTTCTAAAATTCACATTAAAAATAAATGATACCATTACTTGAGCGGCTTCCAAGGAAAAGGAAGCTCTGCTATGAAATTATGGATTTTGTCTGAGTAACTGTTCATAATTCCTTCTGTAATCTCTGTAAGACTCTAGATTTATTTAATGAGCCTGAGGATTGTTTTCACATAAATTACTAATGTAGAGTCAGTAACCAGGACTCTAGTCCTCAAATACTTGGTTTAGGGGAAATCCTCAGAGTCTGGTTTGTACAATGTAAATTGACAGAGAAAATTGATTGAGAACTAGAGAATTTTTATTACTTTCTGCTATCTTAAGCTATATTTCAAACTGATATTCCAGGTGGTTTCTTTTCTGTAATCTAGTAACAGACTTCTAATAGTCACTAAACAAATGTGTCACCAATTTCAGTACTAAAATATTTTGAGGCTGGCAAAATATCTCCATATTCCTGTACAAACCATATACATGTGGAAAAAAACTTGGTGAGAGGATGAACAGTTGGAGTTGCTAATCTCTTAACTGGTCCCACACAAAAGTCAGTGTAGCTCCTCCAGCATGGAATAGTGCTGGGTAGGATGCCTGCATCCTTTGCTGAACCTGATAAACCAAGCCTCTTTAAGTTAGTGGGAAAGAAGTATGGAATGCCTCAAGAGCCTGAGAGAAAAGAGGCAGAAAAGGAAGGAATCAAGCAGAGAAAATGCCTGGACAGGTGGCTGGAACAAGACATTTTCCTTCTTTGGCATAAAAGCTGGTGCCTACTATCTCCAACATGATGCTATCTTTCTTCATTCCATCTTCCATGCTTTGAAATTGGATATTTAGTACCAGTTCTTCCATGAAAGTCTCACTTTCTGCAAGAATTGGAGTTTTTATTTCTAATTCTCATGCTGGGATTGTGAGGGTGGATGTTAGGGGTACCTTGATCACATAGTGCAGGCAGGTAGATGAAACAAGCCATGAGGTAAGGGTGAAAACACCAGCCCATTTCCTACTGTAAACTGCCTGTGAATTTTTGGTACTTCAGCTGCTTGGCTTCCTCTCCCCTGCTGTGCTGACTCAAAGCTTCATAAAGTCCTTGTTCTTCTCAGAATGCAAAAGCAACACTTGTGACAGGCAGAAAATACTACTGCTGGCACTGGCTCGTCAGTTCATCAGGGGAGTATCACACAACCAAAAACCCTGGACAATACAAATAAAATTATTTGTCCATCCCCTGGAAGAATAAAATTTGCATTTAGTACTTGAGATCAGCAATAACTGGATGCAGTACATGGGGGAAGATACGAAAAATCAGAATACAGAAGAAAGAAAATATATGATAAAGCAAACAACACAGTATTGAAGAAAGAAACACATCTTGAAAGTAGTCCAATATACATTTGCATATTACACAAAACAAGAACTGAATCAAAGCAGACCAAAACTTTGTATTTTGTACTTTGGTTTTTTGAGTGAATTTTGAAGCACTCCAAACCTGTGCTCCTCTAAGCTGTAATAGGAGAACAGACTGAATTCTAGCTGGATACCTAGAATATCAGTTTACTTAACAAAAAATACAAGCTTTAAAACTATAGAATACCTCCTTGAAATGCTTCTCAAGAAATACCCTTCTGACTTGAAAACATGGACTTTCTCCTCTCTCACAACTTTGTGAAGTTTGGGATGTGCTTATATTCCTTATGGAATAAAACATAATAATCAACTACATAAAATCTGATGGATGTTTCATAACAACTAGGAACTTTTTCTAGTTCTCTACATTGATCTATATTGCTGCATTAAAGTTCTGAAGATATGACACTCAGTAAGTAATGAAATCACCAAGTTTATGGCTTGGGTGTTATTAGAACAGAGTACAAAATTTTGACCATTTATAAAAAATGCAGCAAGTGTAAAAGCTGGATTTTGCTACCAGTTAGGCAATGGTGAAAATCTTCTAAGCAAAATAAGGCAGGCAATACTGACACTTGTGGTCATTTCTAGCTTGTTATTTTTCATTTACTTACAAACATTTCTGAGATACCTAAGAAGCATGTTGGGATATCAGAGTAGCCAAGCAAATTCCAAGTATTTGGCAACCCTGTCTCCACTCTAGATGAACTTAGTGAGGAAGTAATATTTTTGAAGAAAAGAGCAGAATGGCCACTAGCCATATATATAGTAAATCTCAACATCGAAAATGAAAACTAAGCACTTAAGACACTGTGTTACCACATTTCCAGAAGGTAAAAATAAAGCTTAAAAGCAAGAACAACTGTTGCATTGCATAGAATAGTTTTGTCTAGTTATTATTTTGTACTAGTGGTTTGGTTTATCCCATACAACTCTCCCCCTCCCCTCCCCCAGACCATGGTGGTGGGTTTACCTGAGGCGTCTCCTCCCTTCTCCCCTCCCTTCAGGTGTGTCATTGGCCATGACCTCTCCCCACTCCCTCTCCCTGGGTTTATCCCAGGGGGCCTGGAGCCCTTGTCTCTCTCTCTCTCTCCTTTTCTCTGGGACACCACGTGAGTTGTTCAGCAATAAACTGGGATGGTTGGTCCCAAGGGAGAGAGCTCCTCGTCTTTTACCTTTGTCCTTGTTGGGGTTGTTAAACCTGGGGTCCTAAGCCAGCTGGAATCAGACCCTGGCTCCCCCTGAGAGGGAACACACCTCGACAGCTGGCGCTCAACATGGGGCTTCCCACAAGGTCTAGGCCCACGTTACAGCTGGTCATCCACTCGTAGATTTTATAACCTTTGAACCATCAGCTTCCTTTGAATTTTTTGCTGTTTTTTACACGGTGGGAATTAAAGGAATGAGGTCGGCAGCCCGTCCAGCCCAGGACAGGTCGATCTTGGGACAGAGAACCTCCTTGCAGTTCCAGCCAACCCAGGTCCACATTAGGGGTGAGTAAACTCCACAGGTAGCACTGGGACTCCAGAGAAACCCCCAGGTGGTGGGAGGTCCTCTCCGGTGAAGGAAAAGGGTGAACCCCGTGTAAGAATCGCAGTGCAGCTCTGAGAGATGTGTGGCAGTGGCAGAGTGCAGAACTGAGTGGGGAGTGGTGAGGGTCAGTGGAGACATTGGCTCTGGACACAGTGGTTTTCTGCAGGGTCTCGGCAGCGGGGGGGGCGACAGGGGGACACCACAGTTTGTGCCTTTACCCATGCAAGCTGCAGTTTTACCGGCACGGGCGATGCTGAGTAGCAGAGCTGTTCCACCATGTGGCACAGCACTGCTGAGCGGCACTTCAAAAGCTGCGTGGTTTGCTTGCAGGCAATGTGCTCTGACCTCACAGTGAGGGAGGAGAAACTGCTAGCCTTTTCCTAGATTGGCTGTGCACATAAAGTGTTTGTAAGGAAGGTAGATCTAGTGTGCAGAAAGAGATTTAACATCATAATGGATGCCAAACTTTCTGCTTTATATTTTAGTTAGAGATTCCCTAAATAGTGGAGATGTTACAGTTTCCAAAAGTCTTTTGAAAATGTTTGTTCACTGGCTATCCTCATGTTCCCCTCAGCCTACCCAGCAGAATGTACGCTCTCTCTCTGCCTGGGATAAAAATTGGAGAATTATTAACAGCAAAAGTGGAACAGGGAGACAAAACAGCAGCAAAGTTTCTCCCAGTATTTCTATTAATTCCAAAAGAACTGCTTAATAAAGGGATGCAAGGACAGCCTCAACAAGCCCCTCTTTCTGCAGCTTCCCTATCCCCTCTTCCTAAACGCTCTGCCTCTGAACTGGGAAGGATGCACGAGGCAGCCCAGCACTTGCAAGGTTCCTGGCATATCCACTGTACCCCTGGCCTCCTGCCTCCCTCTCAGCACCCTAGCCCTGGCAGCTGTGCACAGGCTGACTGTTCCCATACCCCTTTAACCCAGTCCCTGCTTCCCAAACCTCACGTTCTGATCCCCCCTTATCCCCAAGCTGGCAGCAACTGCATGTTAAGAGTTATAACGTAGCCCCAGCCACTAGGTCACAGGCCAAAATGGCAATGGCCACATGGAGGGCCCCCCGGGGTCACCTTCCCACAATTCCTTTTTGCCCACATGTCCCCAACCCTTTCCGCTCTCCTGACCCCTTCTTTCCCTCGGACACTCCCCCACCACCCTGCATGACGTCATCCTGCAACCCTGCCCCTGGGTGGTGCAACCTGGGTTCCCACAGGGGTAGGGCCGGGGGATGGGATGGTTCCCCTGCTGGGTCCCATGGGAGAGGAGCCGAAAGGAGAAACCCTAGGCATCCAAACCATGGTGATGAAGCCATACCCTCAGTTGCTCCTGTTCTATATACTGGTAGGGGAGATAGGTGTTAGAAATTACCAACCTTTCTCATTCCAAAGTAAGAGAGAATTATGCAAAAGCCAGATTGAATTTGGCAGAAACAGTGAAATGTTTAAAGGCATAATGAAAGCCACTTTAACATCTGCTGAATCTGTTCCTGCTGACATCTGTGATCTTTTCCAGTACCTGCTTACCCAGTTCGATCTGTGGGAGAGCACGTGGAAAAGATCCCTGAGGAAAAGAACACAAGGTGCTAAAGATTTAGAAAACAG